>CM021104.1:250021518-250036153 GCA_007115665.2 Sequoiadendron giganteum | reverse complement strand
GTAAGGGATGTGTGTTGGGGAAGTTTGTGAAAGAAAATTTTCCAAGGAGTGACACCAGATACAAGGGTGTTCTTTGATCTAGTACATTCAGACATATGTGGAACAATGTCAATGAAGTCTCTTAGAGGATACAAGTACTTTGTTAATTTTATTGATAATTTCTCTAGGAAGACCTGGATATACTTCTTGAAGACCAAGGATGAGGTTTTTAGTCATTTCCAAGAGTTCAAAGCTCTTGTGGAGAATTCGACAGGCAAGAATATTAAGGTTCTTCGGTCATAAAATGGAGGCGAGTACAAAGGGAAAGAGTTCTAGGAGTTTTGTACTAGGGAAGGAATGAAGAGAGTGTGGACTGTTCCTTACAACCCACAATAGAATGGGGTTACTGAGAGGAAGAATCGATCTATATTAGAGGCAACAAGGGCTATGTTGTATGACTAGGATATGCCATGTTACTTATGGGCATAGGCATGCAGTACGACAATATACATACAAAATAGGGTTCCGCATAAGGTATTGGGCAAGATGATACCAGAGGAGGTGTTCTCAGGGAAGATGACATATGTCAGCCACTTTAGGATATTTGGGAGTTTGGCATATTGTCACATTCCAAGGGATACACGTTCCAAGTTAGATCAAACTACAGAGAGAGGGTACTTTGTGGGGTACAACAAGACCTCAAAGACATATCGAATATTTATTCCAAGGTCCAAGAAGATTATAGTTAGGTGTGATGTCAAGTTCATGGAGGACAAGACATTTAGGAGGTCCAAATATTTTCTAGTAGATGATCAAAGTGAGCAACCAACAAAAGCTCCAAGGATCGTGTAATCAGATCAGGGGCAACAAAGCTTGAGTATAGTTACTAGTACTAGCACAGGCTCAGGTGCTGAGAGTTTGCAGAGTATTGAGAAACAAATGCAATAGATCCAAGGGATGCATCAAGAAGACATGGAGGTTGATACTTCATCCTCTATAATTAGTAGCAGGAACCAACAAAAACATAGAGATACTTAAGAGTTTGTGGGAGCTCCTAGGATGAGTAATACACATCAGAGACAACCAACCAGGTATAATGACTATATGACATTAGTTAGTCAGTTGGTAGATAGTGAGCCTTCTGACTATTAGGAGGCCACATAACAACAAGTGTGGTGAGATGCGATGGTTGAGGAATATATCTCAATAGTGTAGAACGATGTGTGGGAGGTTGTGCCTAGACCAACATATAGGGCAGTAGTTGGATCATGTTGGATCTATAAGATCAAGCACGATGCAGATGGTAGCATCGAGAAATACAAGGCAAGATTCATGGCCAAGGGTTTCTCTTAGAAGGAGGGAATAGACTATGAGGAGATATTTGCTTCGGTGGCCAGGTATAATTCTATATGAGTCATGATCTCACTCACAACATGGATGGTAGATCCATCAAATGGATGTCAAGACAACATTTCTTAATGGTGAATTGGTAGAGCAGGTATACATAGAACAACCAAAGGGCTTTGTAGCACATAGTAGCAAAACCCACGTGTGTAGATTGAAGAGAGATTTGTACAGACTTAAGCAGGCTACCAAGGCGTGGTATGAGAGCATTGATAGATACTTGCAGGGAATGGGATTTGTGAAGAGTGAGGTAGATGCTAACCTCTACTACTTAGTGGTTGGGGGTGAGGTTCTCATTCTTGTTCTTTATGTGGATGACCTGTTTTTAACTAGTTCACTGGGGCTCATAGAGGAGTGCAAGAGGGACCTTGAAACAAAGTTCAAGATGAAGGATTTGGGGCTTATGCACTACTTTCTAGGCATGGAGGTATGGTAGACAGATAGAGAGATTTTCCTTGGACAAGGGAAATATTGCATCAAAATCTTGAGAAGATTCAAGATGGAGGATTGCAGAGCCATGTCTACTCCTATGATCACAAATTGGAAGAAAGTAGACACATCCAGGGAGAAGGATGTATACCCCACCTTATATAGGAAGTTGATTGGATCTTTCATGTATTTGGTCAAAAACACGCCAGATATATCCTTTGTAGTAAACTCTCTTAGTCAATTCATGGTTGACTTGAAGAGAGTGCATTGGACAACAAAAAAACATGTGTTGTGATATTTATGTGGTACAATCGAGTATGGGATCAGATATGCTCGAGGTGATGGTATCAAGTTGATAGGCTATACTAATGTAGATTGGGAAGGAAATACAACAGATACAAAAAGAACTTCAGGGTGTTGCTTCAGCTTGGGATCAGGAGTTTTCTCTTGGTATAACAGGAAGTAGAAGTCTGTGGCTCTGAGTTCTACAATGACAGAATACATAGCAACTAGCATGGCGACATGTGAGGCGATATGGCTTCGAAAGTTTCTAGTAGCCTTGTTTGGTCAAAAGGTTGAGACTACCGTGATACACTGCGACAATCAGAGTTGCATCAGGTTGTCTGAGAATCCAATGTTTTATGATAGTTTTAAGCATATAGACATCATGTATCATTTCATCAGAGATTGTGTACAGTGGGGGATTGTTCAGCTATAGTAGATACCTACAGATCAGTAGGTAGTAGACATTTTGACAAAGGCATTGGGGAAGGAGAAATTCATCTTCTACAGATATATGTTGGGTGTCATGCAAAACACCTTCCTCGCTAAGAGGGAGTGTTAATTTAGGTAGCTTGGATAGGTGTCTCCAAGTCCAAGAAATATTATTTAATTAATTGATTTTTTTGGAAACTTCTAGAAAGAAGTTAGTTAGAGATAATTAATTAATTCCTCTAGAGACTTCTGGAAACTAGTTAGTAAGGGTTTGTTAGAGTCTAATTAATCTTATCCTTTGATTGAGATTAAATCATGGGCATTGGTTTTTCAATGAGAATAATATAAAAGGGGATCAATGGGAATTTGGAGAACACACACTTGAAAAAGATTTGCAGTGATAGCAAATAAATTTGCAGTGAGATAAAATAGTTTTGTAGTGATAGCAAGGGTGCAGTGATAGCGTTGGAGGCAGCAGTAGTGGAATTTCAACAAGAGAAATTGAGGGAAGAATTTTTGGAGAAGAATATTGTCGGAGCTCTGCCACTAAGAGTAAAGTAGTTTATGTATCTCTTGATTTGTTGAAGTTGAATAAAATTCCTCATCTACAGTACTGGTTTTCCCTCTGGAGTTTTTCGAGAGACAATATTTCCAAAAATATTGTGTTTATTATTTTACATGTTTTCTTCTGTATTCCTGTGGTTTTATTTGTGAAGTTGCAGTTGTGTTATTTTTCAATATTTGCTATGAATTATTTTTTGGTAGTCAAATAATCTATATAGATAGGAGATTAATAATCAGTAACTGCAATAGAATTTTCACACCTTTAATATCTTCTGGCAACATTCTTGACAACTTATCTACCTGGGATTCCTAGTAATCCTCGGACCTGCCATAAACTAGTCCTCCAAAGACCTCAAGAGACAAAGGCAATCCATTGCAAGATTTCAAATAGTTTTGAACAATATTTTCAAATCCTTTTTGTGAATAGGATTGTAAAAAATCATGGAAACACAAAATTTCCTTGGCATACAGGGGATTCAATGTCTTCATTCTATAGATAGTTGATCTCCATTTTTCAAGGATTTGCAACTCATGAGTTGTAACAATGACAAGACTGCCAGATGCAAGGAAGTCTTTAGTTGGTAATAGAGCATCCAGTTGGCTTCCATGATCTACGTCATCCAAGACGATGAACGTACAAATGAATCTCAACTGATTTGCTAAAATAGATTTTCTTGTTTCCATGTTATCGAAAGATAATCCTTTGACACCAAGGTCCTCCAAATCCTTTTTTGCTTCTCATGCAAAGCATTTGTGCTTGCAACATCTCACATTGCAAATATAAAGCTAGAGCTTTGGAAGGATGAGAATTTCCTGTTATACAACTCTTTTGCGAGCGTGGTTTTACTTGCTCCACCCATTCCCATGATCCACACAATTTGAACTGTGTGCTCACTCTTAACATATTTAAATATATTTCTTGTAAAATCTTGTACGACATCATCCAATCCAACCGATTTTTGCACTCCCAGAAAGGGCACCTTTTCCAATATCTTTGATACCTTATTTATAATATTCTTCAACATCTCTTCATCTCTAAATATGTGCAATGAATATTGAACAAAAATAAGAACTAAACTGTAACAATGACACCAAAGTTAAAATAATAGAAAGATCAGGTGAGGGTATTTGCTACTTACTTATTATCCTCTACCACATAGCCGAAATGAAGAGAAATATTCTCCAGTACCATCTTCCACTCATCAAGCTTTCTCGAGGAGTATCTGCTCTTCTCTTGATGCTGGGATAATGCACAAGCATAGATTCCTTTTCCCTGACCCACCCATCGCAGATCAGAAAGGCTGAAATGATAGAAGACATGAATGATTCTATTACCCATTTTGAGAATGGAGGATAACTCTGCCAAACACCCAGGGGATTTGGCATAGTTAACAAATAAAATGGCAATATGAAGCGAGGTAGTTCACATGGCCTCTTGGATTTGTGTTGGAATGACATCACCCAATTGAAGGGAATGGACATCAAGAAAGACAAAGAGTCCCAAAGTAGTAAGTTTATTATAGATGTTGGTGGTGAGTATGTCTTTGACATCAGCTCTGCGATGGTTGATGAAAACATTGAAAGAAGTAGAAGGGAGAGGAGGGGCGAAAGAGGAAGCAACATATACCAATAACGACACAACCTCCTCAAATGGATCAACAATTTGGATGGATGAAGAGGAAGTAGTGGCCATGGAATTGATTCAACCGCACCTAGCTAACACTCCAAATTCAAAGGCAAAAAGAAACAAGAATCCGTAAACAAACGAGCAAACAAAAGTCTATGAAGAATGCGATCAACTATGAGCGTGAGTATTATATTTAAAAGCTAAGAATTGACATCTTTGTAGAAACTATGTTGAAAGGGTCGCTAAAGTAAACGACGTACAATAATTGTGTGCCTCGAAATCCCCTTGTTTCTTATCTTCGAGCGTAAAATTACTAGAGGTGTAAGTTATAGATTCGTTATGAGGAGTTTGGAGTGCATGTAAACCATCTTGTGCAGAAGAACTGAAAAGAAATTAAAGCCTCTTTTGGAAAGAAACCTAAGGGATAAGATCTATAGTCTCTTTAGATTGCATGGTGACCTCCATCGTTAAAACCCACTTGTTAGACAATGAAATCTTGACCAATTCCCTATGACGTTTCAATTGTATTCTGTTGCCTGAAAATTTAAATTTTTTAATGCATTCCCTCATATGCCCTCAAGCCTACCAAATCATGAAAATAATTAATTTTCAAAATCCATGAGAGCTGCTATGAAATCCTTTAATGGGTTTGTTCATAACCTCATTTTGCTCAATTTGGACACTTTTCATGCCCAAATGCCTCACTGTTTGAGAAATTTTAAACCTTACATTTTCCCTTGGCAAGTTGCAAATGAGGGTAAATTTCAAGTTTCGGTTTGTTGGAGAAAAAATGGTTTCTAGGTTTTTTTTAGAGAGGTCTAATTATCTTGCTGTCAAAATTTCATGGAAAATAGAGCTTTTATGTGAAAGTTATTACCATTGTCGGGAAGTCGTTGATTTTCCTAACTTTCTAACCTTGGTCGGGAAGTCATGGGTTTTCCTAACTTTCTAACCTTGTCGCGGGATTCCAAAATTTCCTAACCTTGTTGCAGGTTGCTCAAATTTCCTAACTTTCTAACCTTGGTCAGGAAGTCATGGGTTTTCCTAACTTTCTAACTACTGTCGGGAAGTCAAAGATTTTCAAAACTTTAGAACCATTAGATTGATGATATGTACAAAATACAAAAGGAAAAAAATAAGGAGGCAATCCTTCTTATTTAATTTTATCTCAACGATGATTTACTTTGAAGGCAAAATTATAGGCTTTTGAAGGATTTTTATTCTATTTAAAGAAAAATACCTTTTATTGTTATTTTCAAGAAATGGTTACTCCATGGGAAGAAAAAAAATATTTTATCTTTCATTTAAAACTGTATTGCAAGAAGCAGTTACAGGAACAAAAGAGTCTCATTGGGAGGCTTATTTATTGTAAAAATCTTTCTATTGGAGGGATCTTTTTTTCAGCTATTCGGGAATAGGGGAGCAACTTAGTTTTTCTTTCAACTCAGTTTTATTGTACAAGGATGTTGAGTCTATGAATTCACATTTTGGCATTGAGGAATAAAGGAAATATTTCTAAATCTTTGAATTTATTAATATTTTCCCTTTGATTGCAATGAACTGTGGGTCTTTGTAATTATTCTTCAATGTTTATCTATTATATTAAACTGTGCATGTGTTTATTCCTGAAGCTTTGAATTCGAATTAATTCATCTGTTGAGAGAGAGTCTACTATTCATTCTTTTCCTGGGTATTAATCGTGGGTGTGATATGTGAACTTTGTGTCATTTATTTACATTCACTTCATTTTGAAAATCAATCCACCACATCTACTTTCATGGTTATGGGTAGGTGTCAGTTTACCTTTTCTGCTTTTTGGTGAAAAGCATACCCTATTTTTTATTCATTGTAAATCATCCGAAGGTAGTCGTGCCTTGTAAAATAAGCATAGAGTGCTTGCAACTATCATTGCAAGTGACTCAACTGTTGCCCAAGTTGTCATTTGTGTGAGCCATAGAGTATTAATTAAAGTGGAAAATTTGTCAACCAACAAATTTTTGGCGACTTCATTGGGGATTTGAAATTAAAGATTGATGCTATTTTTTCCCCAAAAACTTAAAGGTGCCTCCTTGAGGATAGAGGCTGGTGACTCAGCAAGGTGGAATGTACTCAAAAGCATTTTATTCTATTAAAGACTCCTATCTGATTTATTTTCTAGAATTATATTATGGCATTAATTTCTTCCCAGCCATGGGGAAATCACTTTGGACCTCTTTCTTTGCCATAATATTCATCGTTGCCTGAAGGATCAATAAAGCACTTCCCAAAGTTTAGTGGAGAAAATCATCAAGATGATGAAGACCACATTCTGGCATTTACAATTGCATGTGGCATTTTGGGGGTAAGTGAACAAAATGTTTTTGTAAGATTATTTATTGAATCTCTGGTTGGGCCTGTAATAGATTAGTTTTGTTATTTGGAAAATAGGCGTATTACTGATTGGAACTCATTAAACAATAAGTTCTTGGGAAGGTATAAGGGCCTTGTTGATGAAGCTGCTTTGTTGGGATAATTTTTAAATATTCAAAAGCAAGAAGATGAATCAATCAAAGACTTTGTGGATAGGTTCAATAAGATGCTACGAAAAATCCCTACTTCTATTCAGCCAAGTAAGAAAATTCAACTTTGCATTTTTATTTCTTCTTTGCATCCTGATGTTCAATTTTGCTTGAAACAAAGTAAGGTAAATGATATCGAAGTTGCACAACAAGAGGCTATTAAAATAGATGATGATTTGATATTAAGTGGATTATGGAAAGAAAATCAGCTTGTAGATCATTTGAAATGTGAAACTATAAGTAATCCTATCATACAAAAGCCAATTTCTCAGCCTATAGACTTCCAATATATGCAACCTCCTACTATTGAATGTCTCAATCTCACTGTCTTCGATTCAAAACACTTTGGTAAAAATGAAGTAAACGGTGTTGGAACCAAGAATCATATGAATAGAAGAGTTGAAGCATGTTATGTGCATTATGAACAAGATAGTGATGAATCCATAAGGCCATCAAATGATAGAGAAAATGAACAATTTCCCTACGATGTTAATTGTAAAGAGGGTAGTGCAAATGAAGTTGTTTTAGCCTCCTTATCTACTGCAAAAAATGCAATCATTCACTTTCACTAGCAATGAAGAATAATTTGAGGATGTACAACATAAAGAAGAGGTCAAGAATGATTTTACTTTTGAATCCTTTCATTTTGAAAATTTGGATGCCAAATTTTTTAAACAAAATATGGAAGATGGAGTTATAAGTATCCATGATAGTTCTGATATAAGTGATCAAATAGATGAATTTGATAAACCACATGTTGTTTGCATTTTGAATTGGTGACTTGGCGCATCTGAGGATGAATTTTTGTGTGGAGAAGAGGCTATTTTATCTGATCTACAACTTATAGGTGAGAATGATGAAGTGGGTCACATAATACATGAATCAGTTCCAACACAAAAAGATAATATTATTCCAGTTGAAGGTAATTTTCAGCCACATAAAAAAATTATTTGCAATGTAAAGTTTCAGTTTGATTCACTTCTAGTTTTACCCATGACACATATGGCTAGTGATTGGTCTTCTAGTGATTCAATTAGTTGTTTCCAGACATGAGATATAGATTTGGGTGTTGCAGGAAGGAGTGGTTATATGCAAGAGCATGCTAAGTGACCATTTGGTTCTAAAACATTATTTAGGAGATCTTTTTGCTTCACAAATGCCAAATTCTTGCTTCAAATCATGAGATGGTTGTTGAGTTTGCAAGTGCTTCATGGGTACACCTCTCTTTTCCACTCGGGTATTTATTTTTCCTAGTCTATTAATGGATTTGTATCACTATTCTGGAGTCATCTGGAGTAGGGTCTCTTGACCATGTACATATTAGGAGTTTTGTTGTGCTAGTGTAGTTTCCTTTCCTGTTTTGCCTTGTTTTTGGTTTGCTCTGGCTCCTTGTGTTCCCCTGTTATTTCTCTTGAATCCGTTGCTCAATGGATTTAAGCACTGATCCATGTTTAAATTTTTGGGTTCCTTGCTTCTTCCTTTGCAGTCCTTGTCCCCAATCAGAGCCTATTGTTGCTCGAAAATTTAAATTTCAAAAAAAAAAAATTCAATGCATTCCCTCATATGCCCTTGAGCCTACCAAATCATGAAAATAATTAATTTTCAAAATCCATGAGAGCTGGTATGAAATCCTTTAATGGGTTTGTTCATAACCTCATTTTGATTAATTTGGCCAGTTTTCATGCCCAAATGCCTCACTATTTGAGAAATTTTAAACCTTACATTTTTCCCTTGGCAAGTTGCAAATGAGGCCAAATTTCAAGTTTCTGTTTGCTAAATCAAAAATGGTTTCTGGGTTTTGTTCAAAGAGGTCTAATTATCTTGGTGTCAAAATTTCATGGAAAAAAAAAGCTTTTATGTGAAAGTTATTACCATTGTCAAGAAGTCGCTGATTTTCCTAACTTTCTAACCTTGGTCGGGAAGTCGCAGGTTTTCCTAACTTTCTAACCTTCTTGCGGGATTCCCAAATTTCCTAACCTTGTCGCGGGTTGCTCAAATTTCCTAAATTTTTAACCTTGGTCGGGAAGTCATTGGTTTTCCTAACTTTATAACTATTGTCGGGAAGTCAGAGATTTTTAGAACTTTAGAACCATTGGATTGATGACAGGTACAAAATACATCAGGTAGAAAATAAGGAGGCAATCCTTCTTAATTAATTTTATCTCAACGATGATTTATTTTGAAGGCAAAATTATAGGCTTTTGAAGGATTTTTATTCTATTTAAAGAAAAAGACCTTTTATTGTTATTTTCAAGAAACGGTTACTCCACAAGAAGAAAAAAAAGATTTTATCTTTCATTTGAAACTGTATTGCAAGAAGTAGTTATGGGAACAAAAGAGTCTCATTGGGGGAGGCTTATTTATTGTAAAAATATTTCTATTGGAGGGATCTTTTTTTCAGCTATTCGGGAATAGGGGAGCAACTTAGTTTTTCTTTCAACTCAATTTTATTGTACAGGGATATTGAGTCTATGAATTCACATTTTGGCATTGGAAGAGTCTATGAATTCACATTTTGGCATTGGAGGAATAAAGGAAATATTTCTGAATCTTTGAATTTATTAATATTTTCCCTTTGATTGCAATGAACTGTGGGTCTTTGTAATTATTCTTCAATGTTTATCTATTATATTAAACTGTGCATGTGTTTATACCTAAAGATTTGAATTCAAATTAATTCATCTGTTGAGAGAGAGAGTCTACTGTTCATTCTTTTCCTAGGTGTTAATCGTGGGTGTGATAGGTGAACTTTGTGTCATTTATTTACATTCACTTCATTTTGAAAATCAATCCACCACATCTACTTTAATGGTTATGGGTAGGTGTTAGTTAACCTTTTCTTCTTTATGGTGAAAAGCATACCCCATTTTTTATTCATTGTAAATCATTTGAAGGTAGCTGCACCTTGTAAAATAAGCAAAGAGCGCTTGCAAATATCATTGCAAGTGACTCAACTATTGCCCAGGTTGTCATTTGTGTGGGCGAGAGAGTATTAATTGAAGTGATAAATTTGTCAACCAACACACTTTGGACATGAGAATCAACACAATTTTTTAGTCACATATTTACATTCAATACACACCTGCACATCACGAAAATTGTGAATTTTGTATTATAAATTACAAACAAAAGTCATGAAAATTGTGAATTCCGTATTATATATTACAAACAAAATTCAAAGAGACAATTAAATGGTTTAAGATAAGAATAAGTTTAAAATATTTTTTTTCATTCAATTAAAAAATAATATGTTTAAACTAGCATTTTTTTCACATGAATGTGGGTCAGTTTCTTGGGTGAGCATCTTAATCAAGTTTTCTTATTGCTTTGATTCAATCAAAAATAAGAAGTTTAAACTAGCATTTTTCTCACATGAGTGTGGGCCAGTTTCTTGGTTGAGCATCTTAATGAAGTTATCTTATATATTTTATACGAACAATTTAGTCACGAGCATTGTAAGAGAATCTCGAATTACATAAACTAATAGTAATAAAAAATAATCAGATTGAAAACTAGTACAATAGAGATGATTGATTAAATGGTTTGATTTGGGAATTTTAAAGAAGAATAAAACATTTAATTTATGTTATGTTCTTCTCAACTAATCCTTATTCATTCTTATCCAATGAGCGATAGATGAATTTTTCCAATATATTGGATTCATATTCAGAGTGCTCCTTAGGCTTGGGTCCACCCTCAAGTACTTATATTTAAATATGTCAATTGTTTCTTGAGTGGGAGGCTAACTATTAAATTGATTACCTCATTTTTAGGTATGGTTACTTTAAATAAGTTTTGGACTGGAAAAAATAGTTAGCATTTATTTATTTTTTATGAGAGAAAGTCATTGTCATCTTATTTTGTTGATAGTTATTGTAGACATTTAAAATCTATCATTGAATCTAACATTTTTTTTTTAGGAAAAAGTGGCAAACCACTATATATTTATATATCATATATTAATAAATTGTACATTGTCTTGCTCAAGGGGCATACCGGGAGGAAAGAGCCAGTGAGAAAACCTCTGGTTGTAGCCCATATAATAAAAAATAGAACAATAGGAGTTGATCAGATTACAAAGCAAAGACTTTGGATAGATGTTTATGCACATATAATGTCTGTGCATTATTCAAACCGTCATCCAAGCGGCTATTGTATCTGCAAACAATGCATTCAGCCCTTTTGAAGTTTTAGCCATCACCGCAAATCTTTAAATGTGAGTTGCCACTTATGTATACACCAAAGACTTCAGGTACATGTATCTAATGCCATAAATAGGTGATAGACTCTTACCTGATATCGGACGAAAGTAGTTGTGAAACAATGTATTAAATTATTGGCATTCAATTTTAACATGCATATGCTATAATCCCCATTTATGCTTGTTGTTGTTTAAAAATTATGAAAGCTATTATGGTGTACGCATATACGCTACAAATAACATGATCTGGAGGCCTACAAGCTATTACAAAATTTGCAAAAATCTGCAAAAACCTGCAAAAAAGATTTTATCTTCATATCCCTTACTCCTCCATCTACATGAAGTCATTCAAATTGTCACCCTGTTCTTCATTTCCATCTTCCTCCAGCTGAGAGTTCACAACAGTGTTCATGTCCGAAATGTTAGCAATGGCAAGACTCATATTGTTTCCACCATGTGACTGTGGTTGTACCACAATTCGATTACCTTCATAGGATGGAGAGTGTATAGACCTAGAATTTCTTTGCAATGGAGGCATTGCATGATAACAATTATGATGAAGAAGAAAATAAATGTAATGATATTTTTCCCTGAAAGTTTCAGTCATATCCCTCCCCAAATGATGTATCTTGTTAATGCTTTATTCAAATGACGGGTGAGAAAATTCTAAAGACATTTTAAAAGCATCATAAGCACTAACAATTGCTTTGTTGTGAGGTAAAAAATGAGGAGGGAAAATACCACCCACATAACCTTCTCCACGTGAGAAGACATATTTTTGTGCACTGGAAAGAATAGCCTCATTTTCCAGAAATATGTTATTTACCATTTTATTTGCAATGGCACTAACAGAATCTAAGCACTGTAATATATCCATGATATTAGATAAAAAGATGGTATTTGATGGAAAAATCAATCTTCTTGATTTAGGATGAAGAACCTCACTTCCAATTATGCATCTAAAGCATTTATAATCACAAGGACATCGAAACTTGAAAACAATTTGAAGGTGCTACATTTCAAGCATACCAGTAATTGGGCTCTCCCAGCTTTGTACCAAGAGCCACATTCTTAAATTCTGCGGGAGATAATCCATTAAGCTACCTGATCAGACCTTTGTATGCTAGCCAATCTGACAATCTTTGATTAGAGAAAAGATTACTAAAACTAACTTAACCTATTTGATGGAGATTAAAGGACAAATCTATCCATATATATAAGCAAAAGACTGCCTTTCTCCTTAAAATCTTGTCTTTCTATCATAACAAATTTCCTTGAAAAGACTTAACACATTGTACCAACTGTGTTTAATAAATTTTATAAATTCATTTCACATCAAATGAAAGGCAGCGTACCAACATTACCTCCCAACTTGCCACGGGTAATTCTCCAAATACTTGCCTTGTGATGCTATTTGCATACTGCTTGACACCTTAAGCCTACGAGCAATAATTTTAAGGTAAGATTTAAGTACCTGTACCTGGAAGATTGATTTGAAAAAGCCACGATATATACAAGCTCTATCTAAGCTTGTCAACAAATATTTATGCTTTCTCCAAATACTTGCCTTGTGATGCTATCTACATACTGCTTGACACCTTAAGCGTGCGAGCAATAATTTTAAGGTAAGATTTAAGTACCTGTACCTGGCAGATTGATTTGAAAAAGCCATGATATATACAAGCTCTATCTAAGCTTGTCAGCAAATATTTATGCTGTACACTTTCACATCTCATAATCAAACTCCCTTAAGGAAACACTTTAAGCAATGAGTGTTTTATGATATGCAAACCGAGTTTACCTTTTGATCTCAACTTCGTACTTCTTGAAGCTCACTTAGTTGAAATGATAAAAGTACCATGTGATCACAACTACCAATGTATCTTCTAATTTGATTATGTCTTAGTTGCCAAATGACTAAATAATGATTGATAAGATTCGGGTGAAATTATCAACAATAAATATGCTAGTTGAAAATTGATTAAAATTATACATGTAAACATGTAAACTAGCACCTCCATAGTTGACAATCCCAACTAAAAATTATTAATCCTTCTTTAAAAATTTTTTGCTCAGAGACAAAGTTCCTCTTTTGAAATTAATTTTTCCAACTCAATATCAACTTTCCCAATTTGAACAATATGAATCACTTCTTTTTCAATTAGATCACATCCCAAATTAGCTAAATAATTTGCCACCATATTTCCTTCTCTATAAATATGCAATAAATTGTAATGTGATATATTTTCCATCAACTTCAAAATTTGCTTTACTATGTAAGCTAATTTCCAATTTTGGGATTTTCTTTCCCTACAAGCATTGATTAGAATAAGAGAATCCCCTTCGATCTATAAATTTGAGATTTTAAAATCTAGAGCCATTCTCAAACCATTTAGTAAATCTTGTGCTTCAACTTCATTATTTGTTCCACTTATTAATTTGATGGATTTGGCACATAGGACTATGCCTTTATAAACTCTTATAACAACCCCTAAAATTCCTGGGTTACCTCTTGAAGCACCATCAAAATTTAGTTTAAAAATTCCCAAATGTGGTGTTAGCCAAACAACCTTAGATCTATCATTTTTTTTTGAGAAGTTATGAAGACTACCTTTGAAAGGAAGAATTAAAATGGGCCAAATTGAAAGAGTTTTAAAGTCCCAATCTGATAAAGATGAGCCAGTATGTTTGTTTTTGGCTACATATGCATTTACTATTTCTGAAATTGAATTTTCCAAAGAATACAAAATGTGATCAACACCCTATTTTTCCTTCCTAAAAATGAATTTATTTCTTGCCCACCAGATAGACCATAAAATTGAAGAAGGTATCACTTCCCAAATGCAAGCATAAAAGGAAGATTGATACAATTTGGTCCAGCTAGAAAATAAATCCCAAATAGTATTTGGTAGAGCTAACTGCAACTTTAACCTTGACAAGACAAATTGCCAACAACTTTGTGCTACTGAACATGAAAGAAAAAGGTGATTGAAATCTTCTAACACTTGATCACATAGGACACATTTGAAAGGAGCATAAATTTTCAATCTTGATAATTTGTCACTTGTTAAGATTTTGTTCTGAATTGCTAACCAAGCAAAACAACCTGCTTTAGGTAGAATTTTTGAATTCCAACAAAAACTATAAGCTTTGTGTGTT
>CM021104.1:250006220-250021418 GCA_007115665.2 Sequoiadendron giganteum | reverse complement strand
TAGAATTTGCATTATAACTCCTAAAGACCTAAAACCACTCTCAAACATCCTGAAACTATATACATGAAATATAACTTAAAGTATAAGAAAGTAAATTTCCATATGTAAATAGTCTCCTTGGTAGAGAAAGAGAAGAAAAAAGAGTTCACCAAAATTCATTGCAAAATTCACGCTTCACATTTGGCAAGTGCCAAATTTGGTCCTAGTCAAATGGAGAACTTCATTTGGCGAGCGCCAAATTTGGTGCTAGCCAAATGGAGTAATTTTTTTTAATATGATAATCCTTGGATAAGAAATTATATTTCAAATTTACATACATTTGTAAGTGTTTTATTTTAATAATTTCACCTTATTTTTCAATAAGAAAATAACTTAATTAATTAAATGTGATTTATTTAATTAATTTGATGTACAAGAATGTGAGAGAGAATTAATGTGAAAAGAATTAAAATTGATATTAAAAATAATGTTAGATTCAATGACAAAAATTTAGACACCTAAATCTTTCTCAAATTTTAGGCCTATTTCGCTTTGCAATACAATTTATAAAATCTTCATCCTCTCATTTGCTCAATTATTTTAGAGGAGCAAGGTGGTTTTGTTCCAGGTAGAGAAACTCCAGAAGGAGCAATGGTGGCTCATGAAACTTTGCACACTATAGCTTCAAATAAATTATCAGCCATGATAATTAAACTAGATATGCAGAAAGCATATGATAGGGTTGATTGGTGCTTTCTAGAACAAGTGCTATTGAAGTTCAATTTCTCCCCTAAATGGTGTAAATGGATAATGGATTGCATTTCAGGTGCAAGGTTTTATGTGTTACTAAATGGCTCATCTATAGGGTTTTTCAATTCCTCTCAAGGTATTCGCCAAGGTGATCCTTTATCACCATTCTTATTTATCATCTTGGCTGAAGCTTTGAGTAGATCGTTTAAATCAAAAAATTCTCAAGGGAAGATTAAAGGTGTTATTTTTCCAAATGCTAATATATTTGTAACTCACTCCTTATTTGTTGATGATACACTTATTTTTGGTAAAGCTGATCTTTTAGAAGCGAAAAACATAAAAATTCTCCTGGATAAATACACAAGTGTTTTAGGTCAAAAGGCAAATGAAGAAAAATCTAAGATTTATTTGTTTAACACAAAAACTTCAACTGAAAAATCTATTGTCAAGATTTTCAGTTTCAATCAAGATCATTTGCCTAGTAAATATCTAGGAATCCCATTCTTTTCAGGCCAGAATAGGGTTTCTTATTGGATCAAAATTATTCAAAGTATCCAATCAAAATTGCTCTCATGGAAAAGAAGATGGCTCTCCCTAGCAGGAAAAATCCTCCTGGTCAAGTCAATGCTTTAGTCTATTCCTAATTACTTTATGTCAGTTTTGAAAGCACCCAAGTCTGTCTTAACTCAAATCCAGAAATTAATCAGAAAATTCTTGTGGTTTGGTAATGTTGATATTAAAAAGAAGATTCCTCTAATTTCTCTGGAGGCTATGTGTATGAATAAGAAAAAAGGAGGTGTAGGCCTTCAGAATCTTAATGATAGAAATTTGGCCTTAGGAGCTAAAATGGTTTGGCGTTTGTTCTCAAATCCTTCATTAAAATGGTGTCGTATAATGCAAAATAAATACTTGGATAGCCAGAATCCATCAAGAATCTTCACTGTCTCAAATCCTCCTCTAGGCTCTACAATGTGGAATTTTCTCTTGTCTTGCAGGAAAATAATCCTTCCTCACTTATCATGGGAAATTAATGATGGCAAATAGGCACCTTTTTGGGATGGCTCGTGGAATGGGTTTAAGAAGCTTAATTGTTGTAATTTGGAATCTTCAATAGCTTTCTTGTCTCAAAAATTTGGTACATATGTTCATCAATACTTTGACAATGTGGATATTTTATCAGGAAAAGTCAAATGGAAAGATTTGTCTAAGAAACCAATCGACAATAATCATAAGGTTATCATTACTTCAATTTTGAGGGATAGAATAGTCTATGTATCTTCTTGTTCAGACAAGTTAATCTGGACAAAAGCTCAAAATGGTAGCTATTCAGTCAAGGAAGGTTATCTCTCCATCTCTAAATCTGATTCTCAATTCCAAACACACAAAGCTTATAGTTTTTGTTGGAATTCAAAAATTCTACCTAAAGCAGGTTGTTTTGCTTGGTTAGCAATTCAGAACAAAATCTTAACAAGTGACAAATTATCAAGATTGAAAATTTATGCTCCTTTCAAATGTGTCCTATGTGATCAAGTGTTAGAAGATTTCAATCACCTTTTTCTTTCATGTTCAGTAGCACAAAGTTGTTGGCAATTTGTCTTGTCAAGGTTAAAGTTGCAGTTAGCTCTACCAAATACTATTTGGGATTTATTTTCTAGCTGGACCAAATTGTATCAATCTTCCTTTTATGCTTGCATTTGGGAAGTGATACCTTCTTCAATTTTATGGTCTATCTGGTGGGCAAGAAATAAATTCATTTTTAGGAAGGAAAAATAGGGTGTTGATCACATTTTGTATTCTTTGGAAAATTCAATTTCAGAAATAGTAAATGCATATGTAGCCAAAAACAAACATACTGGCTCATCTTTATCAGATTGGGACTTTAAAACTCTTTCAATTTGGCCCATTTTAATTCTTCCTTTCAAAGGTAGTCTTCATAACTTCTCAAAAAAAAATGATAGATCTAAGGTTGTTTGGCTAACACCACATTTGGGAATTTTTAAACTAAATTTTGATGGTGCTTCAAGAGGTAACCCAGGAATTTTAGGGGTTGTTATAAGAGTTTATAAAGGCATAGTCCTATGTGCCAAATCCATCAAATTAATAAGTGGAACAAATAATGAAGTTGAAGCACAAGATTTACTAAATGGTTTGAGAATGGCTCTAGATTTTAAAATCTCAAATTTATAGATCGAAGGGGATTCTCTTATTCTAATCAATGCTTGTAGGGAAAGAAAATCCCAAAATTGGAAATTAGCTTACATAGTAAAGCAAATTTTGAAGTTGATGGAAAATATATCACATTACAATTTATTGCATATTTATAGAGAAGGAAATATGGTGGCAAATTATTTAGCTAATTTGGGATGTGATCTAATTGAAAAAGAAGTGATTCATATTGTTCAAATTGGGAAAGTTGATATTGAGTTGGAAAAATTAATTTCAAAAGAGGAACTTTGTCTCTGAGCAAAAAATTTTTAAAGAAGGATTAATAATTTTTAGTTGGGATTGTCAACTATGGAGGTGCTAGTTTACATGTTTACATGTATAATTTTAATCAATTTTCAACTAGCATATTTATTGTTGATAATTTCACCCGAATCTTATCAATCATTATTTAGTCATTTGGCAACTAAGACATAATCAAATTAGAAGATACATTGGTAGTTGTGATCACATGGTACTTTTATCATTTCAACTAAGTGAGCTTCAAGAAGTACGAAGTTGAGATCAAAAGGTAAACTCGGTTTGCATATCATAAAACACTCATTGCTTAAAGTGTTTCCTTAAGGGAGTTTGATTATGAGATGTGAAAGTGTACAGCATAAATATTTGCTGACAAGCTTAGATAGAGCTTGTATATATCATGGCTTTTTCAAATCAATCTGCCAGGTACAGGTACTTAAATCTTACCTTAAAATTATTGCTCGCACGCTTAAGGTGTCAAGCAGTATGTAGATAGCATCACAAGGCAAGTATTTGGAGAAAGCATAAATATTTGTTGACAAGCTTAGATAGAGCTTGTATATATCGTGGCTTTTTCAAATCAATCTTCCAGGTACAGGTACTTAAATCTTACCTTAAAATTATTGCTCGTAGGCTTAAGGTGTCAAGCAGTATGCAAATAGCATCACAAGGCAAGTATTTGGAGAATTACCCGTGGCAAGTTGGGAGGTAATGTTGGTACGCTGCCTTTCATTTGATGTGAAATGAATTTATAAAATTTATTAAACACAGTTGGTACAATGTGTTAAGTCTTTTCAAGGAAATTTGTTATGATAGAAAGACAAGATTTTAAGGAGAAAGGCAGTCTTTTGCTTATATATATGGATAGATTTGTCCTTTAATCTCCATCAAATAGGTTAAGTTAGTTTTAGTAATCTTTTCTCTAATCAAAGATTGTCAGATTGGCTAGCATACAAAGGTCTGATCAGGTAGCTTAATGGATTATCTCCCGCAGAATTTAAGAATGTGGCTCTTGGTACAAAGCTGGGAGAGCCCAATTACTGGTATGCTTGAAATGTAGCACCTTCAAATTGTTTTCAAGTTTCGATGTCCTTGTGATTATAAATGCTTTAGATGCATAATTGGAAGTGAGGTTCTTCATCCTAAATCAAGAAGATTGATTTTTCCATCAAATACCATCTTTTTATCTAATATCATGGATATATTACAGTGCTTAGATTCTGTTAGTGCCATTGCAAATAAAATGGTAAATAACATATTTCTGGAAAATGAGGCTATTCTTTCCAGTGCACAAAAATATGTCTTCTCACGTGGAGAAGGTTATGTGGGTGGTATTTTCCCTCCTCATTTTTTACCTCACAACAAAGCAATTGTTAGTGCTTATGATGCTTTTAAAATGTCTTTAGAATTTTCTCACCCGTCATTTGAATAAAGCATTAACAAGATACATCATTTGGGGAGGGATATGACTGAAACTTTCAGGGAAAAATATCATTACATTTATTTTCTTCTTCATCATAATTGTTATCATGCAATGCCTCCATTGCAAAGAAATTCTAGGTCTATACACTCTCCATCCTATGAAGGTAATCGAATTGTGGTACAACCACAGTCACATGGTGGAAACAATATGAGTCTTGCCATTGCTAACATTTCGGACATGAACACTGTTGTGAACTCTCAGCTGGAGGAAGATGGAAATGAAGAACAGGGTGACAATTTGAATGACTTCATGTAGATGGAGGAGTAAGGGATATGAAGATAAAATCTTTTTTGCAGGTTTTTGCAGATTTTTGCAAATTTTGTAATAGCTTGTAGGCCTCCAGATCATGTTATTTGTAGCGTATATGCGTACACCATAATAGCTTTCATAATTTTTAAACAACAACAAGCATAAATGGGGATTATAGCATATGCATGTTAAAATTGAATGCCAATAATTTAATACATTGTTTCACAACTACTTTCGTCCGATATCAGGTAAGAGTCTATCACCTATTTATGGCATTAGATACATGTACCTGAAGTCTTTGGTGTATACATAAGTGGCAACTCACATTTAAAGATTTGCGGTGATGGCTAAAACTTCAAAAGGGCTGAATGCATTGTTTGCAGATACAATAGCCGCTTGGATGACGGTTTGAATAATGCACAGACATTATATGTGCATAAACATCTATCCAAAGTCTTTGCTTTGTAATCTGATCAACTCCTATTGTTCTATTTTTTATTATATGGGCTACAACCAGAGGTTTTCTCACTGGCTCTTTCCTCCCGGTATGCCCCTTGAGCAAGACAATGTACAATTTATTAATATATGATATATAAATATATAGTGGTTTGCCACTTTTTCCTAAAAAAAAAATGTTAGATTCAATGATAGATTTTAAATGTCTACAATAACTATCAACAAAATAAGATGACAATGACTTTCTCTCATAAAAAATAAATAAATGCTAACTATTTTTTCCAGTCCAAAACTTATTTAAAGTAACCATACCTAAAAATGAGGTAATCAATTTAATAGTTAGCCTCCCACTCAAGAAACAATTGACATATTTAAATATAAGTACTTGAGGGTGGACCCAAGCCTAAGGAGCACTCTGAATATGAATCCAATATATTGGAAAAATTCATCTATCGCTCATTGGATAAGAATGAATAAGGATTAGTTGAGAAGAACATAACATAAATTAAATGTTTTATTCTTCTTTAAAATTCCCAAATCAAACCATTTAATCAATCATCTCTATTGTACTAGTTTTCAATCTGATTATTTTTTATTACTATTAGTTTATGTAATTCGAGATTCTCTTACAATGCTCGTGACTAAATTGTTCGTATAAAATATATAAGATAACTTCATTAAGATGCTCAACCAAGAAACTGGCCCACACTCATGTGAGAAAAATGCTAGTTTAAACTTCTTATTTTTGATTGAATCAAAGCAATAAGAAAACTTGATTAAGATGCTCACCCAAGAAACTGACCCACATTCATGTGAAAAAAATGCTAGTTTAAACATATTATTTTTTAATTGAATGAAAAAAAATATTTTAAACTTATTCTTATCTTAAACCATTTAATTGTCTCTTTGAATTTTGTTTGTAATATATAATACGGAATTCACAATTTTCATGACTTTTGTTTGTAATTTATAATACAAAATTCACAATTTTCGTGATGTGCAGGTGTGTATTGAATGTAAATATGTGACTAAAAAATTGTGTTGATTCTCATGTCCAAAGTGTGTTGGTTGACAAATTTATCACTTCAATTAATACTCTCTCGCCCACACAAATGACAACCTGGGCAATAGTTGAGTCACTTGCAATGATATTTGCAAGCGCTCTTTGCTTATTTTACAAGGTGCAGCTACCTTCAAATGATTTACAATGAATAAAAAATGGGGTATGCTTTTCACCATAAAGAAGAAAAGGTTAACTAACACCTACCCATAACCATTAAAGTAGATGTGGTGGATTGATTTTCAAAATGAAGTGAATGTAAATAAATGACACAAAGTTCACCTATCACACCCACGATTAACACCTAGGAAAAGAATGAACAGTAGACTCTCTCTCTCAACAGATGAATTAATTTGAATTCAAATCTTTAGGTATAAACACATGCACAGTTTAATATAATAGATAAACATTGAAGAATAATTACAAAGACCCACAGTTCATTGCAATCAAAGGGAAAATATTAATAAATTCAAAGATTCAGAAATATTTCCTTTATTCCTCCAATGCCAAAATGTGAATTCATAGACTCTTCCAATGCCAAAATGTGAATTCATAGACTCAATATCCCTGTACAATAAAATTGAGTTGAAAGAAAAACTAAGTTGCTCCCCTATTCCCGAATAGCTGAAAAAAAGATCCCTCCAATAGAAATATTTTTACAATAAATAAGCCTCCCCCAATGAGACTCTTTTGTTCCCATAACTACTTCTTGCAATACAGTTTCAAATGAAAGATAAAATCTTTTTTTTCTTCTTGTGGAGTAACCGTTTCTTGAAAATAACAATAAAAGGTCTTTTTCTTTAAATAGAATAAAAATCCTTCAAAAGCCTATAATTTTGCCTTCAAAATAAATCATCGTTGAGATAAAATTAATTAAGAAGGATTGCCTCCTTATTTTCTACCTGATGTATTTTGTACCTGTCATCAATCCAATGGTTCTAAAGTTCTAAAAATCTCTGACTTCCCGACAATAGTTATAAAGTTAGGAAAACCAATGACTTCCCGACCAAGGTTAAAAATTTAGGAAATTTGAGCAACCCGCGACAAGGTTAGGAAATTTGGGAATCCCGCAAGAAGGTTAGAAAGTTAGGAAAACCTGCGACTTCCCGACCAAGGTTAGAAAGTTAGGAAAATCAGCGACTTCTTGACAATGGTAATAACTTTCACATAAAAGCTTTTTTTTTCCATGAAATTTTGACACCAAGATAATTAGACCTCTTTGAACAAAACCCAGAAACCATTTTTGATTTAGCAAACAGAAACTTGAAATTTGGCCTCATTTGCAACTTGCCAAGGGAAAAATGTAAGGTTTAAAATTTCTCAAATAGTGAGGCATTTGGGCATGAAAACTGGCCAAATTAATCAAAATGAGGTTATGAACAAACCCATTAAAGGATTTCATACCAGCTCTCATGGATTTTGAAAATTAATTATTTTCATGATTTGGTAGGCTCAAGGGCATATGAGGGAATGCATTGAATTTTTTTTTTTTGAAATTTAAATTTTCGAGCAACAATAGGCTCTGATTGGGGACAAGGACTGCAAAGGAAGAAGCAAGGAACCCAAAAATTTAAACATGGATCAGTGCTTAAATCCATTGAGCAACGGATTCAAGAGAAATAACAGGGGAACACAAGGAGCCAGAGCAAACCAAAAACAAGGCAAAACAGGAAAGGAAACTACACTAGCACAACAAAACTCCTAATATGTACATGGTCAAGAGACCCTACTCCAGATGACTCCAGAATAGTGATACAAATCCATTAATAGACTAGGAAAAATAAATACCCGAGTGGAAAAGAGAGGTGTACCCATGAAGCACTTGCAAACTCAACAACCATCTCATGATTTGAAGCAAGAATTTGGCATTTGTGAAGCAAAAAGATCTCCTAAATAATGTTTTAGAACCAAATGGTCACTTAGCATGCTCTTGCATATAACCACTCCTTCCTGCAACACCCAAATCTATATCTCATGTCTGGAAACAACTAATTGAATCACTAGAAGACCAATCACTAGCCATATGTGTCATGGGTAAAACTAGAAGTGAATCAAACTGAAACTTTACATTGCAAATAATTTTTTTATGTGGCTGAAAATTACCTTCAACTGGAATAATATTATCTTTTTGTGTTGGAACTGATTCATGTATTATGTGACCCACTTCATCATTCTCACCTATAAGTTGTAGATCAGATAAAATAGCCTCTTCTCCACACAAAAATTCATCCTCAGATGCGCCAAGTCACCAATTCAAAATGCAAACAACATGTGGTTTATCAAATTCATCTATTTGATCACTTATATCAGAACTATCATGGATACTTATAACTCCATCTTCCATATTTTGTTTAAAAAATTTGGCATCCAAATTTTCAAAATGAAAGGATTCAAAAGTAAAATCATTCTTGACCTCTTCTTTATGTTGTACATCCTCAAATTATTCTTCATTGCTAGTGAAAGTGAATGATTGCATTTTTTGCAGTAGATAAGGAGGCTAAAACAACTTCATTTGCACTACCCTCTTTACAATTAACATCGTAGGGAAATTGTTCATTTTCTCTATCATTTGATGGCCTTATGGATTCATCACTATCTTGTTCATAATGCACATAACATGCTTCAACTCTTCTATTCATATGATTCTTGGTTCCAACACCGTTTACTTCATTTTTACCAAAGTGTTTTGAATCGAAGACAGTGAGATTGAGACATTCAATAGTAGGAGGTTGCATATATTGGAAGTCTATAGGCTGAGAAATTGGCTTTTGTATGATAGGATTACTTATAGTTTCACATTTCAAATGATCTACAAGCTGATTTTCTTTCCATAATCCACTTAATATCAAATCATCATCTATTTTAATAGCCTCTTGTTGTGCAACTTCGATATCATTTACCTTACTTTGTTTCAAGCAAAATTGAACATCAGGATGCAAAGAAGAAATAAAAATGCAAAGTTGAATTTTCTTACTTGGCTGAATAGAAGTAGGGATTTTTCGTAGCATCTTATTGAACCTATCCACAAAGTCTTTGATTGATTCATCTTCTTGCTTTTGAATATTTAAAAATTATCCCAACAAAGCAGCTTCATCAACAAGGCCCTTATACCTTCCCAAGAACTTATTGTTTAATGAGTTCCAATCAGTAATACGCCTATTTTCCAAATAACAAAACTAATCTATTACAGGCCCAACCAGAGATTCAATAAATAATCTTACAAAAACATTTTGTTCACTTACCCCCAAAATGCCACATGCAATTGTAAATGCCAGAATGTGGTCTTCATCATCTTGATGATTTTCTCCACTAAACTTTGGGAAGTGCTTTATTGATCCTTCAGGCAACGATGAATATTATGGCAAAGAAAGAGGTCCAAAGTGATTTCCCCATGGCTGGGAAGAAATTAATGCCATAATATAATTCTAGAAAATAAATCAGATAGGAGTCTTTAATAGAATAAAATGCTTTTGAGTACATTCCACCTTGCTGAGTCACCAGCCTCTATCCTCAAGGAGGCACCTTTAAGTTTTTGGGGAAAAAATAGCATCAATCTTTAATTTCAAATCCCCAATGAAGTCGCCAAAAATTTGTTGGTTGACAAATTTTCCACTTTAATTAATACTCTATGGCTCACACAAATGACAACTTGGGCAACAGTTGAGTCACTTGCAATGATAGTTGCAAGCACTCTATGCTTATTTTACAAGGCACGACTACCTTCGGATGATTTACAATGAATAAAAAATAGGGTATGCTTTTCACCAAAAAGCAGAAAAGGTAAACTGACACCTACCCATAACCATGAAAGTAGATGTGGTGGATTGATTTTCAAAATGAAGTGAATGTAAATAAATGACACAAAGTTCACATATCACACCCACGATTAATACCCAGGAAAAGAATGAATAGTAGACTCTCTCTCAACAGATGAATTAATTCGAATTCAAAGCTTCAGGAATAAACACATGCACAGTTTAATATAATAGATAAACATTGAAGAATAATTACAAAGACCCACAGTTCATTGCAATCAAAGGGAAAATATTAATAAATTCAAAGATTTAGAAATATTTCCTTTATTCCTCAATGCCAAAATGTGAATTCATAGACTCAACATCCTTGTACAATAAAACTGAGTTGAAAGAAAAACTAAGTTGCTCCCCTATTCCCGAATAGCTGAAAAAAAGATCCCTCCAATAGAAAGATTTTTACAATAAATAAGCCTCCCAATGAGACTCTTTTGTTCCTGTAACTGCTTCTTGCAATACAGTTTTAAATGAAAGATAAAATATTTTTTTTCTTCCCATGGAGTAACCATTTCTTGAAAATAACAATAAAAGGTATTTTTCTTTAAATAGAATAAAAATCCTTCAAAAGCCTATAATTTTGCCTTCAAAGTAAATCATCGTTGAGATAAAATTAAATAAGAAGGATTGCCTCCTTATTTTTTTCCTTTTGTATTTTGTACATATCATCAATCTAATGGTTCTAAAGTTTTGAAAATCTTTGACTTCCCGACAGTAGTTAGAAAGTTAGGAAAACCCATGACTTCCTGACCAAGGTTAGAAAGTTAGGAAATTTGAGCAACCTGCAACAAGGTTAGGAAATTTTGGAATCCCGCGACAAGGTTAGAAAGTTAGGAAAACCCATGACTTCCCGACCAAGGTTAGAAAGTTAGGAAAATCAACGACTTCCCGACAATGGTAATAACTTTCACATAAAAGCTCTATTTTCCATGAAATTTTGACAGCAAGATAATTAGACCTCTCTAAAAAAAACCTAGAAACCATTTTTTCTCCAACAAACCGAAACTTGAAATTTACCCTCATTTGCAACTTGCCAAGGGAAAATGTAAGGTTTAAAATTTCTCAAACAGTGAGGCATTTGGGCATGAAAAGTGTCCAAATTGAGCAAAATGAGGTTATGAACAAACCCATTAAAGGATTTCATAGCAGCTCTCATGGATTTTGAAAATTAATTATTTTCATGATTTGGTAGGCTTGAGGGCATATGAGGGAATGCATTAAAAAATTTAAATTTTCAGGCAACAGAATACAATTGAAACGTCATAGGGAATTGGTCAAGATTTCATTGTCTAACAAGTGGGTTTTAACGATGGAGGTCACCATGCAATCTAAAGAGACTATAGATCTTATCCCTTAGGTTTCTTTCCAAAAGAGGCTTTAATTTCTTTTCAGTTCTTCTGCACAAGATGGTTTACATGCACTCCAAACTCCTCATAACGAATCTATAACTTACACCTCTAGTAATTTTACGCTCGAAGATAAGAAACAAGGGGATTTCGAGGCACACAATTATTGTACGTCGTTTACTTTAGCGACCCTTTCAACATAGTTTCTACAAAGATGTCAATTCTTAGCTTTTAAATATAATACTCACGCTCATAGTTGATCGCATTCTTCATAGACTTTTGTTTGCTCGTTTGTTTACGGATTCTTGTTTCTTTTTGCCTTTGAATTTGGAGTGTTAGCTAGGTGCGGTTGAATCAATTCCATGGCCACTACTTCCTCTTCATCCATCCAAATTGTTGATCCATTTGAGGAGGTTGTGTCGTTATTGGTATATGTTGCTTCCTCTTTCGCCCCTCCTCTCCCTTCTACTTCTTTCAATGTTTTCATCAACCATCGCAGAGCTGATGTCAAAGACATACTCACCACCAACATCTATAATAAACTTACTACTTTGGGACTCTTTGTCTTTCTTGATGTCCATTCCCTTCAATTGGGTGATGTCATTCCAACACAAATCCAAGAGGCCATGTGAACTACCTCGCTTCATATTGCCATTTTATTTGTTAACTATGCCAAATCCCCTGGGTGTTTGGCAGAGTTATCCTCCATTCTCAAAATGGGTAATAGAATCATTCATGTCTTCTATCATTTCAGCCTTTCTGATCTGCGATGGGTGGGTCAGGGAAAAGGAATCTATGCTTGTGCATTATCCCAGCATCAAGAGAAGAGCAGATACTCCTCGAGAAAGCTTGATGAGTGGAAGATGGTACTGGAGAATATTTCTCTTCATTTCGGCTATGTGGTAGAGGATAATAAGTAAGTAGCAAATACCCTCACCTGATCTTTCTATTATTTTAACTTTGGTGTCATTGTTACAGTTTAGTTCTTATTTTTGTTCAATATTCATTGCACATATTTAGAGATGAAGAGATGTTGAAGAATATTATAAATAAGGTATCAAAGATATTGGAAAAGGTGCCCTTTCTGGGAGTGCAAAAATCGGTTGGATTGGATGATGTCGTACAAGATTTTACAAGAAATATATTTAAATATGTTAAGAGTGAGCACACAGTTCAAATTGTGTGGATCATGGGAATGGGTGGAGCAAGTAAAACCACGCTCGCAAAAGAGTTGTATAACAGGAAATTCTCATCCTTCCAAAGCTCTAGCTTTATATTTGCAATGTGAGATGTTGCAAGCACAAATGCTTTGCATGAGAAGCAAAAAAGGATTTGGAGGACCTTGGTGTCAAAGGATTATCTTTCGATAACATGGAAACAAGAAAATCTATTTTAGCAAATCAGTTGAGATTCATTTGTACGTTCATCGTCTTGGATGACGTAGATCATGGAAGCCAACTGGATGCTCTATTACCAACTAAAGACTTCCTTGCATCTGGCAGTCTTGTCATTGTTACAACTCATGAGTTGCAAATCCTTGAAAAATGGAGATCAACTATCTATAGAATGAAGACATTGAATCCCCTGTATGCCAAGGAAATTTTGTGTTTCCATGATTTTTTACAATCCTATTCACAAAAAGGATTTGAAAATATTGTTCAAAACTATTTGAAATCTTGCAATGGATTGCCTTTGTCTCTTGAGGTCTTTGGAGGACTAGTTTATGGCAGGTCCGAGGATTACTAGGAATCCCAGGTAGATAAGTTGTCAAGAATGTTGCCAGAAGATATTAAAGGTGTGAAAATTCTATTGCAGTTACTGATTATTAATCTCCTATCTATATAGATTATTTGACTACCAAAAAATAATTCATAGCAAATATTGAAAAATAACACAACTGCAACTTCACAAATAAAACCACAGGAATACAGAAGAAAACATGTAAAATAATAAACACAATATTTTTGGAAATATTGTCTCTCGAAAAACTCCAGAGGGAAAACCAGTACTGTAGATGAGGAATTTTATTCAACTTCAACAAATCAAGAGATACATAAACTACTTTACTCTTAGTGGCAGAGCTCCGACAATATTCTTCTCCAAAAATTCTTCCCTCAATTTCTCTTGTTGAAATTCCACTACTGCTGCCTCCAACGCTATCACTGCACCCTTGCTATCACTACAAAACTATTTTATCTCACTGCAAATTTATTTGCTATCACTGCAAATCTTTTTCAAGTGTGTGTTCTCCAAATTCCCATTGATCCCCTTTTATATTATTCTCATTGAAAAACCAATGCCCATGATTTAATCTCAATCAAAGGATAAGATTAATTAGACTCTAACAAACCCTTACTAACTAGTTTCCAGAAGTCTCTAGAGGAATTAATTAATTATCTCTAACTAACTTCTTTCTAGAAGTTTCCAAAAAAATCAATTAATTAAATAATATTTCTTGGACTTGGAGACACCTATCCAAGCTACCTAAATTAACACTCCCTCTTAGCGAGGAAGGTGTTTTGCATGACACCCAACATATATCTGTAGAAGATGAATTTCTCCTTCCCCAATGCCTTTGTCAAAATGTCTACTACCTACTGATCTGTAGGTATCTACTATAGCTGAACAATCCCCCACTGTACACAATCTCTGATGAAATGATACATGATGTCTATATGCTTAAAACTATCATAAAACATTGGATTCTCAGACAACCTGATGCAACTCTGATTGTCGCAGTGTATCACGGTAGTCTCAACCTTTTGACCAAACAAGGCTACTAGAAACTTTCGAAGCCATATCGCCTCACATGTCGCCATGCTAGTTGCTATGTATTCTGTCATTGTAGAACTCAGAGCCACAGACTTCTACTTCCTGTTATACCAAGAGAAAACTCCTGATCCCAAGCTGAAGCAACACCCTGAAGTTCTTTTTGTATCTGTTGTATTTCCTTCCCAATCTACATTAGTATAGCCTATCAACTTGATACCATCACCTCGAGCATATCTGATCCCATACTCGATTGTACCACATAAATATCACAACACATGTTTTTTTGTTGTCCAATGCACTCTCTTCAAGTCAACCATGAATTGACTAAGAGAGTTTACTACAAAGGATATATCTGGCGTGTTTTTGACCAAATACATGAAAGATCCAATCAACTTCCTATATAAGGTGGGGTATACATCCTTCTCCCTGGATGTGTCTACTTTCTTCCAATTTGTGATCATAGGAGTAGACATGGCTCTGCAATCCTCCATCTTGAATCTTCTCAAGATTTTGATGCAATATTTCCCTTGTCCAAGGAAAATCTCTCTATCTGTCTACCATACCTCCATGCCTAGAAAGTAGTGCATAAGCCCCAAATCCTTCATCTTGAACTTTGTTTCAAGGTCCCTCTTGCACTCCTCTATGAGCCCCAGTGAACTAGTTAAAAACAGGTCATCCACATAAAGAACAAGAATGAGAACCTCACCCCCAACCACTAAGTAGTAGAGGTTAGCATCTACCTCACTCTTCACAAATCCCATTCCCTGCAAGTATCTATCAATGCTCTCATACCACGCCTTGGTAGCCTGCTTAAGTCTGTACAAATCTCTC
>CM021104.1:249988949-250006120 GCA_007115665.2 Sequoiadendron giganteum | reverse complement strand
CTATCACGGTTTTTTATAAACTTGCATTGAAAGACGTGCAAACGAGAGATGAGGAGCATAGATGAAAATATGAGGAAATTTGACACCCTTTCAAAAAATCATGTCTTTTTCATGAAATGGTTGTCCAAACCTTTGGGTCGGATGCCCAATGCAAAATCCAACCCATTGGGTTGGTATTTCCCAATGCAACCTATTTGGCGCACACCAAATTTGGCACTCGCCAAATGGGTTGCTTCATCTGGCTAGCGCTAAATTTGGCGCTCGCTAAATGCCATTCATGACTTTTGGAATGCATTTTTATAAACTCTTTGATTTTCTCTTTCTCTGTCAAGGAAACTATATACATGAAATAAATATTTAAGTTGACATTTACATATGGACATTTACTTTCTTATACATGTTTGTGAGTGTTTTATCTCGAGCAATGTAAATTTGCTTTTAAGATCTTAAAAATTTCGCTTAGTCAAATTTCAGTAATCAACATGTCAAATTTCAATAATCAGGAGGTCAAATTTCAATAATCAAGAGGTCAAATTTCATCTTTCTCTCTTTATCTCCCATTTTCATCTCTTATTCTCTAGACCTCTCTCTCACTATCTCCATCCCTTTATCTGACACTCTCTCCCTTGAGCTCAAGAACTACATCTCTACATGTCCATCTCTATCTCCTTTTCTCTCCAATATCTATCTTCCTCCCCCCTTCCTTCTCTACATTTCTCTATCTCCCCTCCCTCTCCTTTTATCTCTATATATCTCTCTACTCTCTATATCACCTCTCTCTATACCTACCTATCCCTCTCTCCCTCTCTCTCCCCTCTTTCTCTCTCACTCTCTGCTTTCCTCTCTCTCCTTCCCTCTCTACTCCCTATCTTGCCATTCTCTCTCTCCTTCCATCTCTAGTTCCCTCTATCTCACTTCTCTCTCCTTCTCTCCCTCCCTCTCTAATTTTCTCTATCTCCTCCTCTCTCTCTCCTTCCCTTTCTACTTCTCTCTATGTCACCTCTCTTTCTCCCCCCCTCTCTCTCCCTCTCTCTTCCTTTCACCCACCTTTTCTCTCCACTTCTCGCTATCTAACCTATCCCTCTATACATATTTCTCTCTCCCTCCTCCTTCCCTCTCAATCTCTCCACCTTCCTCCTTACCTCTCTACTTTTCTCTCGATGACACATCTCTATCACCTATCTTACTTCTCTCTCTCCCCTTCCCTCTCTACTCTCTTTCTCTCTATCTCACCTCTCTCTCCCTCCCTACCCCTCCCCCCTCTCTCTTATCTCTCTCACCTCTCTCTCTCTCCATCCCTACCTCTTCCTCTCTCTCTCCTTCCCTCTATACTTCTCTTTATCTCCTCCCTCTATCTACCTAGACCTCTCTCTATTTTTGTCTCACCTCTATCTCCATCCCTACCTCTCCCTATATCTCTCATTTCATATCTACTTCTCTCTACCTAGCTGTCCCTCTATACCTATTTCTCTCTCCCTCCTTGTCTCCTCTCTCTCAATATCTCCACCTTCTTTCCCTCTCTACTTATCTCTCTATCACCTCTCTCTATCTCTCTCCTCCCGCTCTACTTTCTCTATCTCTCCCTCCCTCTCCCTCTTTTTATCTCTCCTCTCTCCCTCTCCCTCTTTCTATCTCTTATTACCCTCTCTCTACCCATCTCTCTCTCTCTCTCTCTCCTTCTATCTATCTCAAATATCCATCTTTACCTATCCATCCCTCCTCTCTCTCTTCCACCAAACTTCACTCTATATCTCTCTATCTAACCTACCCCTATATACCTATTTCTCTCTCCCTCTCTCTTTCCCTCTCCCAATCTCTCTACCTTCCTCCTTACGTCTCTACTTCTCTCTATCACCTCTCTCTCCCCCCCTTCCCTCTTTACTTTCTTTCTCTCTATCTCACCTCTCTCTGCCTAAATATCCCTCCCTCCCTCCTCTCTCTCTATCTCACCTCTCTCTCCCTCCCTCCCTACCTCTTCTTCCCTCTCTCCTCCCCTCTCTACTTCTCTCTATCTCCCCCTCCCTCTTCTTACCTACCTCTCTCTCTCTCTATTTCTCTCTCTCTAAATACTTATCCCTCCCTCTATCCCTACCTCTCCATTAATCTCTCCTTCCCTCTCTACTTTATATCTCCCCTCCCTCTCTCTACCTCTCTCTCTCTCTCTCCATCCCTACCTCTCCCTCCATATCTCCTTCCCTCTCTACTTCTCTCTACCTGCCTATCCCTCTATACCTTATTCTCTCTCCCTCTCTCAATCTCTCCACCTTCCTCCTTATCTCTCTAACTTCTCCTTCCCTTCCCCTCTCTCCTTCCCTCTCTACTCTATCTCTATCTCAACTCTCTCTACCTACATATCTATCCCTCCCTCATCTTTCTATCTCTTATCTCCCCGCCTCTCCCCTCTCCCTCTCTACCTACCCCTTCTCTCTCCTCTCCCTCTCTCTACTCTCTATCGCTACTCTCTCTACCTCTCCTTCCCTCTCTACTTGGGTGATCCCACAATACTGGGTTACAATTTTTGGCCAAATTGGACATTGAACTGATTTTTTCTAACTAAATCTTCACTTTTGGGCACCTATAGCAGCTAAACCGTGAGGAATTTGAAGATGATGTAAACTAGTGATTTGTGACATTTTGTATATAGATTCTAAATATATTTTTTTTCAAAAATTCTGAAATTATTTTGCATTTCTTTTTCCATCTCCTTCGAAAACTATTTTTTTTTCAGTAAACACCATTTTAAGGAGTGACACTCACTGTATACAACATAATTTTTTTTTTCCATGAAGGATAAAATTCTATTTTTTTTCAATTTAGATTTGTAACTACGATATCTAGTGCTTCCAATTGGTTTCATAGTGTTTTATTGAATATTTTTCCTTAATCATGTTTTGAAGTCAAATCAATTACAATTCAGACATAGGCGGACTGTATACAACATAACATTTTTTGTATGTATCGAAATTCATTTTTTTTGTTGGATCAAGGACTTCAATATCTAGTGCATTGATATTTTTCATTTTTTTTTAATAATTTTCTATTTTTCCACATGTGCAGAACAAAGAGCTTGATTTTTGGTGAAAAACCTATGTTTAATCAAACTAAAAAAACAAATACATAATAAAACCAAAAAATATTAAAATTACATTCTTTGGATAGCTCGTTCCGAGGACTACCATCATCCAGTTGGGTCTATAAAGTCTCATCCATTTTCATCCTCAACTCAAGCTTCGAAGGGAAAAATTCTAGAGATTTTTGGTGCTAGAGGGGGAGAAGGGGGGAGAAGGGGGGTTTGAGTGAACCAGCGGGGTTTGCTCGAACCAGTGTTCGAGCAAACCCCCCTTTCCAAAAAAATTCTTCTGTGCTTTATTCTAGGAAATGTATACTATGGTGGGACCCAACATTAAATGGGTTTGCTTGAAGGGGGTTTCGAGTGAACCCCATTTGGGTTCGCTTGAACCAAAAGTTTGTTCGAACCCCCAAAAACCAAAATTTTCTACATGGGGGAATTTTTTGCAACTTTTCCTTCCTCACTGGAATTGTAAACCAGTTTTGTGGGTTTACCCACTTATATCTATCTTCCCCTCCCTCTCTCTACCTACTTATCCCTCTATATCTTGTTAATTCTCCCTCCCTCCCTCCGCCCTCTTTCAATATCTCCACCTTACTCCTCTCTCTATGAGCTCCCACTTCTCTCTCCTTCCCTCTCTAATATCTCTCTATCTCAACTCTCTCTCCCTACATCTCCCTACATCTACATTACTCCCTCTGTCGCTTTGCTCTCTTTCTATCTCTCATATCCCTCTATCTCCTCTCCCTCTCTACCTACCCCTTATCTCTCCTCTCCCTCTCTCTACTCTCTCTCTCAATGATCTCTCTACCTACCTATCCCTCTATACATAATTATTTCTTTCTCCCTCCCTCCTTCCCTCTCTACTCTCTCTATCACATCTCTCTATCACCTCTCTCTCTTTCCCTCTCTACTCTCTCTATCTCAACTCTCTTTCTCCCTACCTTTCCCTCTCTCTCCATTTCTCTCTCCTTCCCTCCCTACTCTCTATCTCAACTCTCCCTACTTTTCCCTTGCTATATCTATCTATATATCTCTCTATCTCTCCCTCCCTCTCCCATCTTTCTATCTCTCCTCTCTCTCTCTCTCCCTCCCTCCCCTCTATTTCTATCTCTTCTCACCCTCTCTCTACCTACCTGTGTCTCTCATTCTATTTATCTCAATTATCCCTCTTTACCTCTCCCTCACTCCTCTCTCTACTTATCTTTATCTAACCTACCCCTATATACCTCTTTCTCTCTCCCTCCCTCCCTCCTTCCCTCTCTCTCTTCCACCAACCTTTTCTCTCTACTTATCTCTACCTACCTATCCCTCTACACATATTTCTTTCTCCCTCCCTCCCTCCTTCCCTCTCTCAATATCTCCACCTTCTTCCCTCACTACTTATCTCTCTATCTCTCTATCACCTCTCTCTCTCTCACCTCTCTCTCTCCCTCCCTCCCTCTTCCTCCCTCTATCATTCCATCTATACTTCTCTTTATCTCCCCCTCCCTCTCTCTACCTACCTCTCTATATTTCTCTCTCATTTATCTCTCTCCTCCCCTCTCTACTTCTCTCTACCCACCTATCCCTCTATATGTCTTTCTTTCTCCCTCCCTCCTTCTCTCTCTTAGTCTCTCTAACTTCTTCCCTCTCTACCTCTCTCTATAACATTTCTCCATCACCTCTCTCTATCACCTTTCTCTCCCTACCTATCCCTCCCTCCCTCCTCTGTATCTCACATCTCTTTATCACCTCTCTCTATCACCTTTCTCTCCCTACCTATCCCTCCCCCTCCTCTCTATCTCACATCTCTCTCCTCTCCCTCTATACATACCCCCTCTCTCTCCTCTCCCTCTCTCTACTCTCTATCTCAACCCTCTCTCTCTCTATCTCTCCCTCCTTACAATTTATCTCAACTATCCCTTTTTACCTCTCCCACCCTCTAGATAGGTGAGATAGAGAGAATAGAGACAAAGATGTATGGAGGGAGAAGTGAGAGAGATAAAGGTGATAGAGAGATGTGATAAATAGAATTGGAGGGGACAAAGGGAGAGATAGAGAGAGAATGGTGTGTGTGTGTGTGAGAGAGAGAGAGAGAGGGAGAGAGTGAGAGATAAAGAGGGGGGGAGAAAGAGAGGAGGGAGGGAGGGAGAGGTAGGGATATATATGTGGAGAGTTGAGATAGAGTAAAGAGGGAAGGAGAGAGAGGAGGGAGAAGTAGAGAGGTAAAGGGGAGAGAGGGGGGAGGGAGGAGAGAGTAGGGAGGGAGAGATAGAATAATGAGATAAAGAGAAGTAGAGAGGAAAGGGGAGAGAGAAAGAGGGGAGAGTTAGAGGAAGAGAGTGAGAAAGAAAGAGGGGGAGGGAGATAAATAAGGGAGGGAGGGAGAGGTAGGGAAAGAGAGAGGTGAGATAAAGAGAGTAGATAGGTAATGAGAGAGAGAGGAAGACAGGGATAAGTGAGAGAGAGAGGTGATAGAGATATGTGATAGAGAGAAGTAGAGAGAGGAGGAGGGAGGGAGGGAGGGAGAGAGAAAGAGGTATAGCGGGATAGGTTATATAGAGAGAAGTAGAGAGGGAATGTGTGTGGGAGGAAGGAAGAGAGAGATAGAGACATAGATAGAGATAGATAGAGAGAGGGGAGATAAAGAAAATTAGAAATGGATGAAGCGATGGAGGGGGAGAGATAGGTGAGTTAGAGAGAAGTAGAGAGAGATAGAGAGATAATGGAGAGATATAAATAATTAGAAAGAGATAGAGAGAAGTATAGAGGGAAGGAAAGAGAGAAAGAGGGGGAGGGAGGGGGACATAAAGAGGAGAGGAGAGAGTGAGATAAATAGGGGGAGAGAGATGGGGGAGAGATAGAGAGAGGGAGAGAGATGTGACATAGAGAGAGTAGAGAAGGAAGGAGAGAGAGAGGGAGAGAGAGGTGATAGAGAGATGTGATAGAGAGATAAGTAGAGAGGGAAGAAGGAAGGTGGAGATATTGAGAGAGGTAAGAAGGGATGGAGGTTGAGAAAAAGAGGTATAGAGGGATATATTAGATAGAGATAGGTAGAGAGGGAAGGTGGGAGGGAGGGAGGAAAAGAGATACACATAGATATAGGTAGAGTGAGGGAGAGGAGAGATAGAGAGTAGAGAGGGAAAGAGGTGGGGAAGGAGACATCGATGAGATACATAGTGATGGAGGCAGAGATAGGTAGAGGGATAAGGGAGATAAAGATAGGTAGAGAGGGAAGGAGACATATAGAGAGGAGAGATAGAGAGAAGTAGAGAGGGGAGGGATGTAGAGGTAGGGATGATATAGAGGTGAGTGAGTGAGTGAGAGAGAGCAAGAGGAGAGAGTGACAAAGAAAAAGAGGGGAGAGAGGGAGGGGGAGAGAGAATGAGAGTAGAGAGGGAAGTGGAGAGAGAGATAGAGAGTAGAGAGGGAAGGAGAGATTAAGAGAGAAATATGGAGGAGGGATAATGAGAGGTAGAGAGAGTGGTAAGGAGTGGAGGGAGAGGTAGGTAGAGAGATCGAAGGATATAGGGAAGGAGAGAGTAAGAGAGAAATATGGGGGAGGGAGAGAGAGAGGTAGAGAGAGTGGTAGGGAGTGGAGAGAGGGAAGGAGAGAGGGAAGGAGAGGGAGGGAGGGATAGTAATATGGAGAGAGAGTGGTGAGATAGAGAGAAGTAGAGAGGTAAGGAGAGAATGAGAAAGAGAGAGAGAGAGGGAGGTTGGAGGGAGGGAGAGGTAGAAAGGGATAGGTGTGATAGAGAGAGGGAAGGAGGGAAAGTGGTGAGATACAGAGGAGAGAGTGAGAGGGAGGGAGAGAGAATTGTGATATTGAAAGGAGAGAGTGAGAGAGATATAGGGGGAAGAGAGGGAGATATTAAGAGAGAGAAAGGTAGGTAGATGGAGATAGAGGTGTGTGTGTGTGCATGAGAGAGAGAAAGAGAGAATGGTGAGATAGATAAAGGAGTGATTGAGAGAGAAAGATGAGGGAGGGATGAGGGATAAAAGGGAGATAGACTGAGATGAGTGAAAAAAAGAAGGGGGGAGGCTGAGGTAGAGATAGGGAGAGGAGAGATAGAGAGAAACTTAGAGAGGGAAGGAGGTATGGAGGGACAATTAAGGAGGGAGATAGATGTGTGTGTGTGAGAGAGAGAAACATCTCTCTACCTACCTCTCTATGTTTCTCTCTCATTTCTCTCTCCCCTTCCCTCTCTAATTCTCTCCACCCACCTATCCCTCTATACATATTTCTTTCTCCCTCCCTCCCCCCTTCCCTCTCTAAATATCTCTACCTTCTTCCCTCTCTAATTTTCTCTATCACATCTCTCTACCACCTCCCTCTTTATCTCTTTCTCCTTCCCTCTCTACTCTCTTTATCTAAACTCTCTTTCTCCCTACCTTTCCCTCTCTTTATATCTCTCTCCTTCCATCTCTACTCTCTCTATATTAACTCTCTCTCTCCCTACCTTTTTGTCTCTATATATCTATCTCTCTATCTCTCCCTCCCTCCCCCCTCTTTATATCTCTCCTCTCTCCCTCCCCTCTCTTTCTGTCTGTTGGGGATAGGGGTTTAGTTTTGTCATCAAGATAGACATCTAAGACAACAGTGCCTTAGTGATTTCAATTCAAAATCACAACAAAATCACAACAAAGACACAATCAACTATGCCAAAAAGAAAAAACAGGCACAGTTGATCCCGCATTGATCCTACTAAGGAAAGTGAATGCTTGAAAAATAACAGATTCAACACAAGCAAATATAACCATGAAAGAAAAAACTATGAACACACATATATACATGGGGAAAACCTTTTCAGGTAAAAAACCCCACCTCCAAAACATTCAACTCACTTGTATTATTCAGTAACAAAATTAGTTACAATACAAACACAGAGCTATGCTCTTCAGGATATTACATCTTGTCCATATAGAGAAAGAAAACATGCTACACAAACCAGAATCTCACACAGTTAGTAATCAAGACATATTGTGTAGATTCCCTTCAACTCCTCTCAAATGAGTGTCATAGCTAGCCTCACGGCCAGCCCAGCCACTCAGCCTCCACAGGTTCATATGTTACCAGATTCGAGAGTCTAAGTGTTCACAGTTGAACCACTCAAACACTCTCAACCTCTCTCTGTTATCTCTCATCATCCAGTACCAATCTGCACACCAGAATACATATACTGTGTGCCAACCTGTTTAGCCCATCCCTGCCAGCAATGATCATTAGGATAATAAATTATCCGCTTGCAAGCCTTCCATTTATGATAATATGCACCGCTTAAACCGCAAGCATCAAGCCGTGCAACATTAAAAATCTGGTCCCAGACATGTCCATCAACCTTGCTATAGTAATGCAACTCAGTCGCACATCAGAAATAAAACATCGGCCAATGGGATCACAAAGAACCTGCCATGTGTCACCAAACAATTCGCTGTTGCACTTTGACTATCACTCCAACTCGGTCAAGCTCGATCAACCGAACTCTGAGCTCACCTGAGCTCCTACCGTGCTACCGTTGCCCAAACCAACACACCTTGTGGTATGGTGGTAAGCCATCTGAGCTCTGGCCCATAGACCACCACCGCGCTACTACACTGACACCGAGTCCAACTTGGTCAAACTCTGCCCCGAGCTCATCCGAGCTCCTACCGCGTTACCGCCGAGTCCACTCGAACCAACCACGGTATGGAAGTGAGCTCGCTTGAGCTCACCCAAGTCTTCACCGTGCACTGTCGCTCCTTCTTACCGCACTACCGTAGCCCTATTGGCATTGCCTTGCGGTATGGCGGTAACCGCCCAACAGACTATCAACGGTCATACCGCGCTACCGTAGAGACCGTTAGGTCTCACCATGGTAGAGTGGTAACCTCTCTGGTAGACCGCCAGTGGTCTTACCATGGCCACCACGGCCTAATCGAACACTACCCGCAGTACAACGGTAAACAGTTTCTACCAACCTGCCACCACTACACCGCTTACCATGTTACCTCGCCACCAACAGGAGCACCCCGCGGTATGGCGATAAGCCAAACCTACGCCACTCAACCACTCACCATGCAACCACGCCACCTCTAAGAGACCTCTGTGGTATAGCAGTAGCACCGCCCAATCGCCAGATAGAGTGGCCCATGGTAAAGTAGTGAACTGCACAACCGCGCCACCAAGGAAAGAACATGCAACAGTATGGCAGTAAAGGCCACAAACATGAAGAAATCGCGTAAGTCTTTAATGGAAAAGACCAGAAAGTTGAGGCAAACTTTCCCAACAATCTCCCACTTGCCGAAGACTTTCAGGATTCCTCCATAACTCAAGGACCACAACAATGCTCTCATGCTCCAACTAAGACTACTACAAACGACATTCAAAATGTCCACCATTTCAGGCAACTACTCCAAACATCCAAGGTAGGAAAAAGAACAAGCCAAGGTGTAAAAGCACCAATCTAAGGAACAAAAGCAAAAGAACCTTCAGGCAACAAGGGAAAAAAAACAACAAACAATAAGACACCAAAGCGAGCACAAGAAACATGACCATTCTCTAGATTAAGATAAACCAACCAGTTGGAACAACAACCATCAAGCTGATTGCCCTCATCCAATTGATCAAACCCATGTGGTTGAACATAGCACCCATACCTTAAAGGTATGAAAACTAGCAATAGACTCATGCCATCATAAAACCACCCATTTTAGCAGCAAACAAGCACCCTGTGTCAACCAGTCAAAAGACCAAACACATCCAGGCACTCCCACTGCAAGGGTACTATCCAAATGAATGCAAACAAAGCACCATCACACATGATCCAGGCATACTAAGTTCACCGATCCCTGCACATAGAAATGAGTAACCATGTAGTTCCAAGGAACAACCTCACTGATCTGCAACACTTGCAACCACCTGCTGCAAGAAACATTTCTGTCAACTGTCTTCCACAGTTCTTCCAAACTCCTCCAAACCTAACTAAAGAAAGAAGCACATGAACCTTCGTGTCATCACCCAAGTGACAACACATGACCACAAAATGTGACCAACTCGGCACCACAAAGGGAAATCACATCTAAAGTCAAAAGAACAACTAGGAAGAACAAGACCAAATTAGAGAGAAGCCACATATCAAAAAAGAAAATGCCCTTCTACAAACACATCTATATACCAGCTGTGTCAAGAATGATCTTCTTCACATCCCAAAGGAAAATCCTTAACAACATCCAATAAATCCATGGATGTAAGCACCTCAAATAATATCAGAAAAACCCATATAAACATCTTCTATCAGTCCTCAAAAACACAAGGAGATCCACTATGCTATCAACCTTCCATTATGAATTCTCCAGAATCTTTTAAAAATAGCAACTCAAGATTCATACCAATGAAAGATAAAGCATAACACACATCTAAAAGATATAATGGGAAAATACCTTTCAAAGTGACACCACTGCTGAGCAGACCAAGAAGAAAAGAAAAATGCTCCTCCAAGATAAACAAGTCACCATGACTTACCCAAGAGCATTCTCCTTCATGGTCTCTGTTGAACTCACATTCAACCAAGGTGCAGGCTACTCAAACTTTCAACTGTAACAAAAAAATTCTCAAAAGAATTCCAAGCTCACCTTATTCTCCATGCATCCATGAGCATCAGCAACCTGTCATCTCATGCTAACTCTAAACTGCATCACTGCAATAAACATGAAGTCCTCTAGCATATGACCAAGGTACTTAAAGCAAAGAGAAACCCACCAGACCATTGTCAAAGCTCCAAACCTAGGACATGAACATATCATGACACCATGATCTTAACATCCCCATAGGAGATACCATGCTTCAAGTGAACTATCCATGGTCTCAAGAGCAAAGCAACATGCCAAAACTCTAATGCACAAGCAAGAGTATACCATGACATAAAGAAAACAAACTCTAAACCAACATCACCTGTCAAGCACCACCAGCATCTCAACCAAAGACTACCAAGGTCCTTCACGGCTCCAAGATGCTGCACATCTTCAAATAGTGATCATGCAGATGCAAAAGAAATCTTCTGCAACAACAGGATCAAAGAGTCCTCAAGAAGCATTTGCAACACCAAAGAAGATAATTCATCACCGAGTGATGATTCCACATTCACTCCTAAAGCTCCCACTGAACTGTGACACTGAGCTCTCCAAGCACCTTGACCGATCACCCCATCACTGTCAAAAGCTTACACTAGCTAGTGTATCCAGCTCTTCATGACAATGTGATTCACATGCTTCAGGTCCCCATCACTGACTATTCAGGTACTCAAACATCATTCCTCCTCTCATCTCAAAACAACCACGCCAATGCACAAGTGACCACAAACAAGGTTAGCTAACAGATCTGCACCACACAGTTAAAACCTCGTGGATATTGACAGTCCACTTCTGAGTTGTCTCACAACAAACATGTAGGTAAGGAGAGTGCACAACATTGCACAACTCGTGGATGCAACCAAATGAAACTTGCAAATCTATTATTGCACTAGAAACTACAAAAATGAGATAATCAATGAGAACAACCAAAGTAGAGAAGCATGACTCAAACACCAGATCAACAACATATCCAATTTGCCAGTCACATCCACAAATCAAGCACCATAGTCCAAGCAACCATTAAGAACACACCACAAGAATGCTGAATGAGTAAAAAAATACCAACACTCCCATGCATAAAAGACATCACACCTCCTCTAAGACATGTCGACCTACAACTATCTCATCCAGTCACACCCCAAAAGCCAGGATCTGGAAAATAGCAGACAATAGCTCCACACAACACAAGTTTTCCTTGACAGTGTAAAACCTACAAAACCACAGTGTTTATAAAACACCCACGGATCTTCATATTCACTGCTCATCTGGACGACTCAGGAGTCTACACACAACCATCATGGTTAACCAGAACAATGAAAGGAAACATGAAAAATCATGATACACTTTTTAGGAAAATCTACAGAAAACCTCCAGAGCCAAAGACATGAATCTAAACCATGCAAGTGCAATAAATAGGCACACAAGAACAATAGGTCCATTTTAGACCAGTTCCAATACCACAGTCATGCACAAGCAAAAGAGAGAGCTAGGCTATCCAAAAGTTGCAAACCACCAAGGTCACTTCATAGCCTCCATGCAATCAGAGCACCAGAGAAACTGCCTTCAGTGCTAAGTCAAAAATACCCAACACAAGCACACAACTTCATGGTTGAACAAAAACACAAGTGACTCCATACCGCCAGGGAGCCTCTTACACAGACACCCAATATGAACACCACGCTTCTTTGTAACACAACCACAAGCACATCTCACGCCCTTTGCATCCGAAACATTTTCTGTGAACTAGGAGCCTTAGACCATGTTGCCACAACATGACCAAATCTCAGTCAAATATAGTGTCTTTCAAAACTATGTGTTGAATCAAAGAAGCACACACTTCCACTCATCGAAGGATCAATCACCAACCAATTTCTCCAAACTTATTCAAGCTTTCCAGGCTAAGAAATCACCACAGGAGAAAACCCAGAACTTCAACAACTAGGAGAAGACTTTGATACCATTGGTTGGTATCATCAAGCCTCGACCTCCCTTAAACCTACTCTGATACCACTTGTTGGTATCATGAGCAACAAGCTACTAGCTGTGATACCACTTGTTGGGGATAGGGGTTCGATTCTGTCATCAAGATAGACATCTAAGACAACAGTGCCTTAGTGATTTCAATTCAAAATCACAACAAAGACACAACCAACTATGCCATAAAGCAGAAACAGGCACAGTTGATCCCCCATTGATCCTACTAAGGAAAGTGAATTCTTGAAAAATAACAGATTCAACATAAGCAAATATAACCATGAAAGACAAAACTATGAACACACATATATATGTGGGGAAAACCTTTTCAGGTAAAAAACCTCACCTCCAAAACATTCAGCTCACTTGTATTATTCAGTAACAAAATTAGTTACAATAAAAACACAGAGCTATGCTCTTCAGGATATTACATCTTGTCCATTTGGAGAAAGAAAATAGGCTACACAAACCAGAATCTCACATAGTTACAATGTACTCAAGACATACCATGTAGATTCCCTTCAACTCGTCTCAAATGATTGTCATAGCCAATCTCACGACCAACCCAGCCACTTGGCCTCCACAGGTTCACATGTTACTAGATCTGAGAGTCTAAGTGTTCATGATTGAACCACTTGAACAATCTCAGCCTCTCTCTGTTCTCGCTCATCATCCAATATCGATCTGCACACCAGAATACATATACTATGTGCCAACCTGTTTAGCCCATCCCTGCTAGCAATGATCATCAGGATAATAAATTATCCACCTGCAAACCTTCCATTTCTGATAACGTGCATCGCTTAAACCGCAAGCATCGAGCCGCACAACATTAAAAATCTGATCTCAGACATGTCCATCAACCTTGCTATAGTAATGCAGCTCAGTCACACATCAAAAATAAAACATCAACCAATGGGATCACAAAGAACCTGCCACGTGTCACCAAACAATTCGCTATTACACTTTGACTGTCGGTCCATCTCGGTCAAGCTTAGTCAACTGAGCTCCTACCGCGCTACCACTGCCCAGACCAACACACCACACGGTATGGCGATAAGCCATTCGAGCTCCTTTGAGCTCTGGCCCATAGACCGCCACCACACTACCACACTGACACTGAGTCCAACTCGATCAAACTCTGCCCCGAGCTCATCCGAGCTCCTACCATGTTACCGCCGAGTCCATTCGACCCAGCCGTAGTATGGCGGTGAGCTCGGGTCTTCATCGTGCATCGTCACTCCTTCTTACCACGCTACCACAACCCTATTGGCATTGCCTTGCGGTATGGTGGTAACCACCCAGTAGACCATCAGTGGTCATATCGCGCTATCACAGAGACCGTCAGGTCTCACCGCGGTAGAGCAGTAACCGCTCTGGCAGACCGCCAGTGGTCTTACCGCAGCCTAACCGAAGACTGCCCATGGTACAACGGTAAACAATTTCTGCCAGCCTACCACCATTGTGCCGCTTACCACGTTACCTCGCCACCAATAGGAGCACCCCATGGTATGGCGGTAAGCCAAACCTCCACCACTCAGCCGCTCATTGCGCGACCGTGCCACCTCAAAGAGACCTCTACAGTATAGAGGTAGCACCGCCCAACCGCCAAACAAAGTGGCCTACGGTAAAGTGATAAACTGCACAACCGCACCACCAAGGAAAGAACAGGCCGTGGTATGGCAGTAAAGGCCACAAACATGAAGAAATCACCTAAGTCTTCAATGGAAAAGACCAGAAAGTTGAGGCAGACTTTCCCAACACTATCTCTCCTCAACCTCTCTATACCTACCTCTCTCTCTCCCTCTCCTTATATCTATCTCAATTATCCCTCTTTAACTCTCCCTCCCTCCTCTCTCTCCTCCACCAACCTTCTCTCTACTTCTCTCTATTTGACCTACCCCTATATACCTCTTTCTCTCTCCCTCCTTCCCTCCATCCCTCCCTCCTCTCTCTCTCTCTCTCTCTTTTTCCAACCTTATCTCTCTACTCTCTATCTTACCTACCCTTATATACCTATTTTTCTCTCCCTCCCTCCCTCCTTCCTTCTCTGAATCTCTCTACCTTCCTCTTTACCTATCTCTCTCTCTCTCCCCTTCCCTCTCTACTTTCTTTCTATCTCAACTCTCTCTCTACATATATTCCTCCCGCCCTCTTCTCTCTCTATCTCACCTCCCTCTCCTTCCTTACCTCCCTCCCTACCTCTCCTTCCCTCTCTACTTCTCTCCCCTCCCTCTCTCTACCTACCTCTCTCTATCACTCTGTCTCTCATGTTTCTCTCTCCATCACTATCTCTCCTTTTATCCTTACCTCTGCCTCCATCTCTCCTTCCCTCTTTCTATATCTCCTCATCTTCTCTACCTACTTCTCTCTCTCTCTCCTATTTATCTCAACTATCACTCTTTACCTCTCCCTTCCTCCCCTCTCTCTCCCACCCTATCTCTCTCTCTCTTCCACCAACCTTCATTCTCTACTTCTCTCTATCTAACCTATCCCCGTATACCTCTTTCTCTCTCCCTCCCTCTCCCTTCCCTCTCTCAATCTATCTACTTTCCACCTTACCTCTCTAATTCTCTCTATCACTTCTCTCTCTACTCTCTTTCTCTCTATCTCACCTCTCTCCCTACCTATCCCTCCCTCTCTGCTCTCTCTATCTCATCTCTTTCTCTCCCCCTTCCCTTTCTACTATCTTTATCTCTATCTAACCTCTCTATCCCTACCTATCCCTCCTTTCCTCCTCTCTCTATCTCACCTCTCTCTCCCCTCTCTAATATCTTTCTCTCTATCTCACCTCTCTCTCCCTCCCTACCACTCCCTCCCTCTCTTCTTCCCTCCCTACTTCTCTCTATCTCCCATCTCCATCTCTCTACCTATCTATCCCTCTATAACTCCATACCACTCTCTCTATACATACCTCTAAACTTATATCTCCTATCTCCCTCTCTCTACCTACCTATGTATCTCAACTATACCTCTTTACCTCTCCCTCCCTCACCTTTCTCTCTCTCCCACCCCCCTCCTCTCTCTTTGTCTCTTTATTTTTATCTCTATTCGATGTGCACATGATATGATACAAAAAATAGAGGAAGGTTGGGATATTTACATAAAGATGGAAGGAGGGAGGGAGAGGTAGAGAAGGAGAGAGTGAGAGACAAAGCTCAGAGAGAGATGGAGAGATATTGAAATAGAAAGAGGGGGAGAGAGAGGTGAAATAAAGAGAGTAGAGATGAAAGGAGAGAGAGAAAGAGGGGAGGAGGGAGAAGTGAGAGAGGAGAAAGGTGGAGAGATTGAGAGAGGGAAGGAGGGATGGATGGAGAGAGAAATAGGTATAAAGATATAGTTAGGTAGAGATACATAGAGAGGAAATGATAGATGGAGGGAGAGATGAGAGATAGAGAGAGTAGAGAGAGAGAGGTATAGAGGTGATAAAGAGATATGATAAAGAGAAGTGGAGGGGAGAGAGGTATATATAGAGAAATAATTGAAAGATAAAGATAAATATAGAGGGAAGGAGAGAGTGAGAGAGAGAGGGGGAGGGAAAGAGAGAGAGGAATGAGGGAGGGAGGGAGGGAGAGGTATGGATATATATGTAGAGAGTTGATATAGAGAGAGAGTAGAGAGGGGAGGAGAAAGAGAGGAGGGAGAAGTGAGAGATAGAGGGAATAGAGATATGTGATACAAATAAGTAGAGAGGTAAAAAGGGAGAGAGAGGGTAGAGGGAGGAGAGAGAGTGGGAAGGGAGAGAGACAATGGTGAGATAAATATAATTAGAGAGGAAATGAGAGAAAGGGGGGAGAGAGAGGGAGAGAGTGAGAGAGAAAGAGGGAGAGATAAGTGAGGGATGGAGTGGTAGGGTGAGAGAGAGGTGAGATAAATAGAGTAGATAGGGAAGGAGAGAGAGAGGGAGGAAGGGAGAATTGAGAGAGAGATGATAGAGAGATGTGATAGAGAGAAGTAAAGAGGGGAGGAGGGAGGGAGGGAGAGAGAAAGAGGTATAGAGGGATAGGTTAGCTAGAGAGAAGTAAAGAGGTAAGGTGGGTGGGAGGAAGGAAGAGAGATACAAATACATAGATAAAGATAGAGAGATAGGGGAAGATAGAGAAAAAATAGACATGGAAGAAGGGATGAAGGAGGAGATAGAGGTGAGATAGAGAATTCAGAGATAGAGAGAAGTGGAGAGGGAAGGAGAGTGAGAGACAGAGGGGGGGAGGGAGGGAGAGAGAGGGGAGGAGAGAGAGAGAGAAATAAGGGGAGGGAGAGGGGGAGAGAGGGGGAGAGAGATGAGATAGAGAGAGTAGTGAAAGAAGGGGAGAGAGAGGGAGGGAGGGAAGGAGGGAGAGGGAAGGAGGAAGGTGGAGAAATTGAGAGAGGTAAGAAGAGATGGAGGGAGGGAGAAAGAGGCATAGATGAATAGATTAGCTAGAGATAATTAGAGAGGGAAGGTGCGTGGGAGGGATGAAGAGAGAGATATGTAGAGGGAGGGAGATGAGAGATAGAGAGTATAGACAAAAATAGGTAGGGAGGGAGACATAGG
>CM021104.1:249785352-249988929 GCA_007115665.2 Sequoiadendron giganteum | reverse complement strand
GGAAGGAGAGAGGGAGGGATAGGAGGTAGAGAGGGGAGGGAGAGGTAGGTAGAGAGGGAAGGAGAGAGGGAGGGATAGAAGGTAGACAGGGGAGGGAGAGTGAGATGGAGAGAGAGTGGTGAGATAGAGAGTAGAGAGGTAATGGGAGAATGAGAAAGAGAGATAAAGAGAGAGAGGGAGGTTGGAGGGAGGTAGAGGTAGAAAGGGATAGGTGAGATAGAGAGGGAAGGAGGGAAAACGGGATAGAGAGAGAATGGTGATTTATAGAGGAGGGAGTGAGAGGGAAGGAGGGAAAGTGGGAGAGAGAATGATGATTTAGAGAGGATGGAGTGAGAGGTAGGTGATGAGACCATAAATTGTCTCATATTTTATCAAAGAAAATCATCTATTGCTTCCTAATGCATTAATGTTAAAGTGGATTTGAGTAATGATTGAAAGTTCTTTAACTTGTTTAAAGTAGAATATAAAGTAAATGATTGATTTATTTTTAGTAATTAAATGTGATCCAAATTTCCTCTAATATGTCTTCATGAAGTTTTTAAGATGATATAATGTGGATAAATGAGTTATTAAATAACTCATGGTAAGAAGAAGTTTCATAGACACTTGCAGTAGAGAGCTCTAGACACTTGAAGCAATTAAATCCTGATAGCTCTTGAAGGCTTTGAAGAAATAATGAGAAGATAGAGAAGATTCCCAACACACTCCTAAATTCATGCAAAATCATGGAGCATCAATCATTTCTAAATTAATGAGATGAGTATTTGTTTCATGTTGAGTTTTGAGATCTCTCACAGTTATTAAATTTCATGCTTCCTTCTTCCACCAAAGATAACTCAAGTTACCACATCACTCAAATATGGTTGAATGATTGTAGCATGTTATTCATGCTAAGGATCAATGATTTGGTTGACTGAACTGAAGAATAATTCCTTCATTCACATGGAGAACTGAAATTTCTTAAAAATCAGGTGCCCAAAAATTGTCAAAAATGTAGTCTCAGTAAAACAATGATATCTCCCTCATTTCTCAATGAAATTCAAAAATTAAAAATGATCTGGAAATTAGATTTCGAGGGGTAATTTTTTTTCTTCAGAATTTGGCATGATTCACATCAGGAAAAGAGCAAAACGTGACAAAAAATGACTGAGATAAAAGTGGTGTGATGGAGGACAACAACTTTAGTTTTTTAGAGTTTTGTAAATGACTCCTCAAAAATTGGATCTTGGATCCAAATTATTAGTGAATTGGTTGGGTAGATCTATAATATGAATTCTATAAATACAATGTAATCATTTGAGAAAAATGATGGGATTAGAAAGGCTTGTTTTGGCCTGAGGAAATAGGATAGTTTTAGTTTCATTTCCAGCAATGTATTTCCAAATTTCTAGAGTAAATTTAAATACAAGAAAGCTTTTCATTTCCAGCAAGTATGAAGTAGTTTAGCCTTTTCAATTCTTGCAAGTGTTCCTTAGATTATTTCATTTTCATGCGACTTTCCTTTCATGCAAATAGGATTTATTTCTGCAACTAGAATAGACTATCAAGCAATTTTTATACTTTCTCTCTTGCATACAACTATGGACACCACCTTGGATTGATAAATTAAATGATGAGGATTACAATGAACCCATCAGTAGGGATAAAGATAATGGTGAGATAGAGATAATGAGAGAGTGAGAGAGAAAGAGAGGGATGGAGAGACAAAGAGAGAGGTAGGCAGAGGAAGGGAAATGAGAGATAGAGAGCATAGAGGGAAAGAGATAAGGAAGGAGATATAGGTGAGATAGAGAGGGATGGAGAGAGAGAGAGTGATGGAGGGAGAGGTAGGTATAGAGAGGGAAAGAGAGAGGAGAGATAGAGAGTAGAGATAAAGAGTAGAGAGGGGAGGGAGGGAGAGGTAGGGAGAGAGATAGAGGTGTGTGTGTGTGTGAATGAGAGAGAGAGATAATGGTGAGATAGAGAAAAGGAGAAATTGAGATAGAAAGAGGGGAAGGAGGGAGGTACAATAGTGAGAGATTGAGAGGAGAGACAAAAACAAGGGGAGGGAGGGTGAGGTCGATAGAGGATGGAGATGAGAGATAGAGAGAAGTAGAGAGGGAAGAAGGGAGGGAGGGACAGTTAGGGAGGGAGATAAAGGTTTGAGAGAGAGAGAGATAGAGAGAGTGGTGAGATAGAGAGAAGAGAGTGAGAGGGAGAGGGAGGGAGAGATAATTATGAGATAGAGAGGAGAGAGTTAGAGAGAAAGAGGGGGAAGAGAGGGATAGAGAGTGAGAGAGATGTATATAGAGGGAGGGAGAGGAGAGATAACGAGTAGAGAGGGAAAGAGGTAGGGAGGGAGACAGGTCAAATATAGAGTGATGGAGCGAGAGGTAGGTAAAGAGAGAGAGGGGAGATAAAGATAAGTAGAGAGAAAAGGAGATGTAGAGAGAAGAGATAGAGAGAAGTAGAGAGGGGAGGAAGGGAGGTAGATGTAGGGAGGAGATAGAGGGGTGTGTGTGATAGAGAGGGGGGAGAGACTCAAAAGGGAGAGAGAGGGGGGGAGTGGAGAGATAGAGAGTAGAGAGAGGAGAGAGTGAGAGAGAAAGATGATACAACTTGTTAAATACTAAAATTTGACCTCTTGATTATTGAAATTTGACATGCTAATTATTGAAATTTGACTAAGTCTGAAATTTTTAAGATATTCCAAAAACTAGAATTTGCATTATAAATACTAGAGATTTGAAACCACTCTCAAACATCCTAAAACTATATACATGAAATATAACTTAAAGTATAATTTTAACTTATACTTAAAGTTTATTTCATGTATATAGTCTCCCTGGTAGAGAAGAGAAGAAGAAAGAGTTCACAAAAAATCATTACAAAATTCATGCTTCACATTTTGCGAGCAACAAATTTTGTTCTCACCAAATTATGAAGAGCGCCAAAATTATTTTAATTTTTAGCATACCAAGCCTTAAGATCAGTCACCCAAGCCATTTGTCGAGCACCAAATTTGGCGCTTTCCAAATGGCTATTTCGGATAAAAACACAAAAGTGGCACCCTTTTTGTGTCACAGATTGGTGCACACACCCATTTACTCATATAGATATGTATATATAGAGTGTATTATTATATGGATTTGAATACTATTTGTACTATACGTAGATCGTGAATGCTTTACGAATTATAGTGAAACTCTAGGTGTGTTGCATGAGATAGAGTTACTTTGAATTATTTGATTGCCATGTTAGATAATGTGAGTCAAAGGGTAGGTTATTCCTTGGATTAGGATAATCCATGAGAAAGGGAATAATCTAGAACATAATAGAATACTAATGGTTAAAATACAAATTGAGCAATTATAGTGGTGAATATAGATAATCCTCACTTGAAGTACTGGGTGTTGAATCTTTAGCCAAAGCAGTGTAGGTAGCCACTGTCTACACTATCAATTCACTGTGATCCAAATACATACTAGGCTGAGAATATCATAGATTTAGAGGTTGAACTTATGGTAAGCTCTAGACATATAGGACACATCCCTATGCTCAAAAAAGGAAAATTGGAAGATGAGGTTACCAAACCAATCTCTTCATCGAAGGGTAGGGCCATCTACTAGTTTGGTAGATGTGCGAGGGACCACAGTCAGTCCATGGTTGGCGGAAAAGAGCTTGAGTGATGCTTCTCCTCCTATAGTTGGCAACCAAGATTTGGGAGAACATTCTATACCATTTGTATTTCTAGTTCATGTAAGCTTATTTTAAAGCTATGTATGTATCAAGTGTCCATGTTTATGGAAAATGTAATGTGAAACATTATCATGAATATATTTATGTAAAGTTACATTATAATTATATTATTGGAAATGATTCTTTGATTATGCTATGGAAAAGTTTGGATAAAGTTATATTTCAAATGATGAATCTATTATTGAATAGAAAATATTTTTTTTTATTGCTCTACTTTGATGCATAGATAATTACATGTGGGTAAAACAATAGATTTACTAGGAAGCACAATGGGCATCTTACATGCGGTATTAGAGCTACTCGGTCCATCTCTAGAACCTATGTGCTTTCTATGTTTCCAATCCAAAATTATGAGAATCTAATGTTTGGAAATTCTTGTGCCAGGATGGTGCATCTCAAGATGACTGCAAGGAAGTTCACAGTCGGAAATGAGCGCTACCTACGGGAAAAGAAGGAAAGAAAAGCCCTTGTTCATACCACTGAGGGAACTAATTATGAAAATTCCATTTGGCTAAGTGATACTGAGACATTCAATCATTCTCTTTCACGAATTAGCCAAGAGCATAGAAGGATGAAAGATGATGCCAAATTCAACTAATTACCTCCCGTCTCTTTGAAAAATTTAGACTCTTTATCAATTTCCAGGGATATGTCCTCAGAATGTAGTGTTAGTCCAATCATGTTATTTAAGGATCCTCGAGTTCTTCCCTTAGCATAAGTCATTGTAATAGCCAAAAGTGATGAATCAAAGGGCTATGTACCTTGAATGTGTCTGAGGAAAAATCTGAGGGTTATTAACCTTTTGAAGATAAAAATGAGAAAAAATATGAGATTTATAACCTATGTAGCTATGTATCGGAAAGCGAATCTAAAGGATATACTCCCTTAGACTATCTTAATAGTCATTCTATGTAAACTTAAGGAAATTGAAAATCCTTTTTGATTATAATGAAAATTATGCTTTTGGCAAATGAAATTGTTAATGAGTTCTTAAAATAGAATTTCTTATATGAATGATAGATCTTTAGAATGTTGTTAACATTGAGAAAACCTTCATAGATCTAATTAAATGAAAACCTCTAGGTATAACTGTTCTATGGAAAAGGTGGTTAGGACAATAAATAATATGGGGGGAAGTCAAGAAGTAGGTCAAGGTGCTAAAAATATTGAAGCCAAATTGGGCTATATTCTAGCTGTCATGGATGAGACTAGGGCAATAATAAAAAACCTTGAACATGAATTTAGGGAAAGGAAAGAGTGATTCAAGAAGTCCCAAATGATGAAGAGGAAGAAATACCCAACAATGAAGAAGAAGGGGAAGATTCCCATAATCATACTAAATCTAGTGATCAAGAGAGTGATAGGACACAATCATATTCTGAGGGGAATGAAATAAAGCATTTGGAAAATGAGTTGTCACATGACATGAGGAAAATCACACCACCAAAATTTGAAGTTAGTGCTATTGGAGATGCGATAAAAGTGTGGCTTAGGAAAATGGAGAAATAGTTCAAAATCAAAAATTACTCTGAGGTCACTAAAGTTGTATGGGGAGCATTTAAATTAGTGGTCAAAGCATACAATTGGTGGGTGAGTAAGAAAATGGAGCTTGGAGTTAGTTCCTTGAGCCTTACTTGGAGCGAATTTATGGATATTTTTTGGAAGAGATGGTTGCCTCAACTCTTTTATGATCTTGAAAGCTCTTGAATTCCAAAACCTAAGGCAGGGTGACTCTTCAGTGAATGAGTATTGGGAGAAGTTCACTCGAATCCTTAAGTACATACCTATGTACCAAAAGGATGAGTTCTTTCATATAAGGAAGTTTATCATGGGTTTAAATGTACAAATAGGTGGTGAGGTAGATGTGTACGGTCCAACAACAATGGATTTGGTGTACGAGAAGGCAATTAAGTAGGAAAAAAGGCTTAAGGCTATCTAAAACTATCGAGAGAGAAATAAAAATAAGTCTGGTTGGATGCAGACCAATCAAGCTCCGAGAAAGCCTAATGAAGGGCCAAGTTTACATAAGTAAGGGGATTAGGGATCCCAAGGTAATGAAACAAGGAAATATCAAAGCAAAAATAACAACTTAACAACAATGTTGGTGGAAATGAAAGTAATTTTGGAAGACCTATGAAAAGGAGGGGACTAGTGAAGGGATGTTTAACATGTGGTGGGGACCATTATGCAAGTAATTGTCCAAGAAAACCTTCTAGGACACAACCCCATGGTAATTCTCTTCCACCTTAGAAAGTTGCATTCCAACAAAGGATTCATGCTACTATGGATAATCGACAAGTGGAGTACCAGATAACTTCGGTAGAAGTTTCAGGTACTTTATCTAGAATTCCTGTTTCAATTTTAATAGATACTGGTGCCATTGAAAATTTTATTTATCCTAGAATACCAAGTAAAATGTTTAGAAAAGTTGGCTACATGGAACAATCTTTAGGTAGAATATGATAACCAAACAAGAGCTGAGGTACTTGTCAATGTCTATTTGAAGAAAGAGTTGAACTTCCAAGTTTCTCAATGGAAGTGAATCTATACGTAGCTCCCTTAGGGCCTTATGATTTCATCTTAGGGATGAACTAGTTATGGAGACATAGAGCCAAGGTAGATTGTCATGAGAAAATAGTTGAATGTTTAGATTATCTAGGTAACTAGGTGTCAATGCAAGGAATGACAAGAGAGGTTAAGTTATGATAGATATCTGTTGTGCAGATGCATAAAGCAAAGAAGAAAGGTTGTCAACTCTTTGTGATAAAAATGGAGAATCTCGAGGAAGGTAAGGAATTCATCTCTCAAGATGATATAGTATTTTATGGAACTCAAGAATTTCAAGATGTCAAAGAAGGTGAAGTATTTGAATCTAGAAAAATGGATATGGAAAAGTATCCTATCCCATGGAAATTTGAGGATGTATTTCTAGAAGAATTACCTAGTTTACCCCCTAAGAGGATATTTGATTTCTCTATCGATATAGTATCAGGGTCAAAACCTATATCGAAAGTACCTTATAGGATGACCACAACTAAACTAATGGAGTTAAAGGCACAACTAGAAGAATTATTATCTAAATTTTTGATAAGACTCAATTTTTCACCATGAGGAGCACTAGTTATCTTTGTAAAGAAGAAAGATGGTACACTACACTTATGTATTGATTATCAGTTGCTTGACAAAGAAATGATAAAGAACAAGTATCCCTTGCCACACATTGATGATCTCTTTGTTTAGATGCAAGGAGCGATAGTATTCTCAAAGATTGATTTATGTTATGGCTATCACCAACTTAGAATCAAGGACGAGGATATATTCAAAACTGCTTTTAGAACTAGATACAGACATTATGAGTTCACAGACTTACCTTTTGGGTTGGTGAATGCACTATAAGCATTCATGAACCTAATGAACAATGTAATTAGGATTTATTTGTATAGATTTGTGCTAGTATTATTGGATGACATCCTAATCTACTCTAAGAATGAAGAGGAACAACTCAAGCATTTAGAGATCGTACTTCAAAGACTAAGAGAGCATAAGTTATATGGGAAACTATTAAAGTGTACCTTTTTCTAGAAGAAAGTATAGTATTTGGGTCATATAATTTCGGGTGAAGGGGTTTTGGTTGACCCAACTAAGATTAAAGTAGTACTAGAGTGGTTGGTGCCCAAGAATGTGCTAGAACTTAGAAGTTTTATGGGATTGGCTAGGTATTACCGTAAGTTTGTAGAGAAATTTTTGAGGATAGATTTTCCCATCACATCATTGCAAAGAAAGGGAAAGAATTTTTAGTGGTTTGAGAAGTTTCAAGCAACAATCAACCAACTTAAAGAAAGGTTGACCATGGCTCCAACACTAAAAGTACCAGATCCAGATGGTAAGTTTGTGGTTATTACATATGCATTTAGGGAAGGATTGGGTGGATTATTAATGAAATATCAGAAAATAATAGCCTATGAGTATAGGAAGTTGAAACCCTATGAACATTTAATTATGCTTTATATGATTTAGAGTTAGAAACAGTGGTTCATGCTTTACAAATGTGGAGGCATTATCTATTGGGGAAACCATTTGAACTCAAGACCGATCACCATGGTCTTAAGTATTTGTTTACTCAACTTAATCTTAATGCAAGGAAGAGAAGATGGTTGGAGTTGATATTTGATCACAATTTTAACATTAGTTATATCAAGGGGAAAGAGAATTGGGTAGCCGATGCCTTAAGTCATAGCAAGCATATCTCCTTGATTTAGTATTATTCCAAACTGACGTTAAGGGACAAGTGTTGTGAGAATCTAAGGGTGATGAGTTCTATGAACAAGTCAAGCAAGAACTCACAAATGATCCAAAAGATCAAAAGTACAAAGGATATCACCTAGAACCTAATGAATTGTTAAGGTTTAAATGAAGAATATATATATCTAATTTTGGGAAATAAAGGGGCTTGGTATGGAAATAAGTTCACAATGAATCATAATTAGGAAATTTGGGTGTAACCAAGATGTTAGATGATGTTAAGCCATTATATTTTTGGAAGGGTATGAAAGGAGATGCAACAAGGTTTGTAGCAAGTTCATTAGAGTGCTAAAGAGTAAAGGAAGAGAATAATCATCCTACGAGTATTTTGTATCCACATGAAGTTCTAGAAAGTAAGTGGCAAGTCATTAGCATGGATTTTGTGCAAGGTCTCCTTATTTATAGGAACACACACAATTCCATTGTGGTAGTGGTTGAAAAATTAACAAAAGTAGCTCACTTCATACCAGGAAATTTGACTAATGGAGCTCCTGTAATATATAGAGATTTTGTTCAAGAGATATTTAGATTGCATGGGATTATGAAAAAGATCATTTCAGATAGGGATGCTTGGGTAACATCTAGATTTTGGAAAACCCTATTTGCAACACTTAGAATGGAATTGAATATAAGGTTTGCTTATAATCCGGAAACAAATGGGAAAACTAAAAGGGTAAACCAAGTATTAGAAGACCTACTAAGGATGTATTGTATGGATCAACAATACAAGTGGGAGGATTACCTACCTTTGGTAGAGTTTGCATATAATGAATCCTATAATTTTGTGATCAATATCGCTCCATTTGAAGCATTATATGGCATGAAGTGTCAAACTCCTATTAGTTGGGATAAGATGGAAGATAGGATAAGCCTTTGGCTTGAGATGTTATTAGAAATGGAGGAATAATTTGGAATAATTAAGCAAAGATTAATAGAAGCTAACGATAGGAAAAAAGGTTATGCTGATACTAAGCAGGTGCTTAGGAATTTTGTAGTAGGGGATAGAGTTTTGTTGAGAGTTAAACCTCACAAAAGTTCTATTAAGTTTAGAAATTTATCCAAACTAGCTTCGCACTATGTTGGAACTCTTGAGGTTCTTAAGGAAATCAACCCTGCTACGTATTTCCTTGCCACCAACTCTTGATAGGATGCATAATGTCTTTCATGTTTCATATCTCAAAAAGTATATACTAGGCCATAATGACATTATTGATTGAAATTATTTACAGGTACAAGATCCAGGGGTGGTAACAATCGAGCCAATCAAGGTGCTCAAAACATGTAAGCTTCACTTATGTAACTAAGAAGTTCTGCAATGCAAGGTCCAGTGGGATTAGTATGTAGAAGACTCTGCCATGTGGGAAGATTATGCTAAAATGAAATTGAAGTTTCCACAAGTATTGCAAGAATTTAATTTTTTTTGAAAAACAATAATATTTTTCTTTGTTTGTTTTTGTGATGTGTGCTTTATGCTATGGTCATATTGATACTTAAAATCATTGGGGATGATGATTCACAAGGGGGAAATATGTTACACCCCATATGTTATTACCTATTTACTATTACCTTGTTGGGTGAATTACTTCAATAAATATGAATGTGGTATTTATGAATTCTAATCCAGAATATGTTGAATGAATGTTTGATTCAATTAAATGCTTTATGATTCAATATATGAAATATATAATGTGAATAAGACATATATGAGAAGTATATGAATGCATTGACTCAGCTAGTTATTTTTATAGTGAACTAAGTTGAAATGTAGGAATATGTTCAAGCCTCCAGAAGAGAGGGGAATTATCACTCAGGAGTAGAACTTGGTTTGGTAACCTATAATTCAGTCTTACTGAGCATTCACACATTCATGACCTAGATGGTCTTAGTTGAGTCAAGCCAGTTGGGTAGATGGTAAGTAATATTCAGTCTAGTTGTGTGTGTTTATATTGATTTGTGATCTTGTTTATGAATGTATGGAATGAGGTATGTGATGCGTCTTGATGATAAGTAGAATCCATCTTTGTGTGTTTATCTATTTATCAATGACATATGTGTATTGAATGTATATATATGTATATATGTACATGTCTTTGGTAAACTCATACATGTGAGTACATACGTACACGAGTATAAATAGGTAGATGTACCTACACATGCTCATGGATGGATTACCCATATGCATGGGAATACCGATTAGACTAAGTGACATATATATGTATATACACATTCCATGTATATATGTCGATCGATGGGATTGCATGTATGAGTGTTTTATAAAGATAATGAAATGAAATTATGTATATATATATTAATAAATATATGTGTGTGTAAGTCGATATAGAAACATATATACATATATAATTGTATATATATATGTAATACTATCCTTTATATTTATATTTAAAATAAATATGTTTGTTAATAAAATGTATTTGATAAACTTTTGAAATGAATATATATTAATATATATATTGATCTATATATACATATATGTTTTATATATATACACTTCAATTGAGATGTGTGTATATATATACATACATACATATATATATATATATATACATACATATATATATACATACATACATATATATATACATACATATATATATATACATACATACATATATATATACATACATATATATATATATATATATATATATATATATATATATATATATATATATATATACACATACACACACACACATATATACATGAATAAGCAATTGATATAGTTTCCAAGTGCATTAATAAGCGCTGATTATTATTGATAAACATTTTAAAATAAAGCACATATGTTAACATATGGCACATGAAACATATCGAGTGCATAAAGTATATATGGCACAACATTAACAAGTGAGAAGCCAACACATAAGTCTTTGAAGACTAAGTTAAAGTATGAAGAAAAGAATGTATAGTACCTTATGCAAATAGAATGGAATATAGTTAATGCTATTATGAATTTTGTTGACCATGTCTAAGCTGTGCCTATGAGAGGTGGCACCAAGGGTAAGAGGTGGCACTAAGAGTAAGAAGTACCATATTTAGCAAAGGTTGTAATGCAAAAGAAGTGTTAGAATATATATACTTACACATATATATACATTAATATATATCAACTTATACATATATCGACTTAAAAATATACATGGTTGAGTAGTGTTCATATGTTCACTCATGCAGTATTTTGTATCTCTTATCTTGATCTACATGATTCCAACAAACACCGTTTCATCTTCGATAAAGTTTACAACTTTTACATGCTTCATCTGAGTCCATCATCATGTTCCTAGATCATCAAGGGACATATTTTTAGAAGGTCTTAAATCCTTCTCTTTCTCTTTTTTAGAGAGGAGTTTTGTTCCCACAAGGTTTTTGTTGGATATTGCTGATATGTGGTTGTCATTGATGTCAACACTATTGGCATTAATGTCTTTAAGGCTGTATATATCAAGGATATTGAGAAAATTGTAATAAAATAAGTTGAAGGTTGTTGGTGATGCAGTGAAGTTTAGTATGGTGGCTAGTTCAGTATATTGATGGTGAGAAGTTACAGATTAAAGGGTTTGTTGACAAGTATATATAGTTTATCCACCAGAAATTTCAGAGGTTCGCATGAAGATTTGATCAAGTTATGAGTATCTATGTTTTGATAGTTTTTCTATTGCTTCAATTGGTGTTCCTATAATAAGATGATGTGATTCCAGTAATCTAAGTTGTTGTGAATGCCTCTGTGGTGATTCATGATGCTTGTGGATGTTTCTAGATCATGCTCTATCTGTGTTGTTGGTTTGCATTGATTGTTGTGCTCGTGATTGGTTATTTTTTGATGTGTGTTCATGTTTTTCATATTCATGGCCGACAGGGTGATTGTAGCATGTTGTGGATCTTCGAGGCTAATTTATTAAGGTGTTTCATGTTCGAGACATGTTATTTTGAGTCCCTACTATGTTTTGGATGACATTGGTTGATTCACATTGATAATTGTTTATTAATTTGGGCTGACAGTTTGTACACATTTCATATTTTGTTGGGCCAACATGTAGTTGATGTTATCCCTAGTTGCGGATATATATGATCAATTGTTTATACCATTTGAGGTGTGTGTGTGATGAAAGGTGCAAAGTGCAAGTTCAATGTGCAAATAAAGTTTAGATCTTTCAAAGGAAAAATTAAAGTGTGAAGAAGAGTGAGCAGAAGAAAGTATTTATGTGCTTAACTAGAACTATAATCAGGCATTAGCAAATGCTATTTTCTCAATTCAAGATCTCTCAGATGGATGTAATCCGAATGTGACTGTAAGACAATGTGTCTTCCTTTGGGCAGTAAGCCTTTTGTATTTGAGTAGTGAGCTCTAGGCAGTGTGCCTAAATGCATGTGCATTCCCCATTTATAATACTTTTAACAAAGTATCAACTTGTGGATTAACCTCCACCATGTTTTTTCCCCTAACAAGGTTTCCGTGTAAAAATCTTGGTGTTATGTGTGTTTCTAATGTAGTGATGGTTTATGCTTTCATGTTTATTTATCAGATATGAGAATAAGTTTAATAAGTATAATTTATGTGACAATCGATTCACCCCCCAATGAGTTGTATTCCCTTGTGTTTCCAACAATTGGTATTAGAGCAAGTTCCTCTAGAGAAGCTTGATTGCTTGAGGTGATCCAAGATGATGACATATAAGAAGGATAGTCTGAGATTTGATGGAACAAATTATTTTCTATGGAAGACTCAAATGGAGTGTCATATGAGACGCATTGGTGAACCCTACTGGACAATTACATAGAATAGATATCTCATCCCTTAGAATGGTCCTTCTATTGCAGGTGAGATTAAGGAAGTTGTGTACAATATCAGGGCTAAGGAAGCATTGTTGAGTGCTTTGAACGATTCCAAGATGACAAATGTAATGGAGTTGAAGATTGCTTATGAGATCTGGAAAAAGTTGGAAACCTTGTATGAAGGTGATACCCATGTGAAGATTGCGAAGCTGTAGAGCCTGAAAGGGAAATATGAAACATTGAGAATGGGTGAAGATGAAAACATCACTTATTTTATGTAGAGAGTGAATGAATTAGAGTGTAGTATCAGATGTGCTAGTAGAACATTGGAAGAATCAAAGATTGTTTCTAAAGTACCTACATCCTTGCTTATTGCATAAAAACACAAAGCTATTGCTATTGAGGAAATTCAGACTGTGATAAATGTAACCAGAGACATGTTGATTGGTAAGCTTGCTGCTTTTGAGTTAAGTGAGTTTGGTGAATCTCTTCATAAGAAAAAATACACATTCAAAGCTACTATATCCGAGAAAGATACGCAAAGATATGATCTGAGAGAAATTTCTTCTAGAAAAATGTCCAAATATGAGCAAGAAATGAGAGAGATTGAAGAAGAAGAGAGAAAACTAGATGAGCTTGAAGCACTTCTTGTCAAGAGGGTAGCCAAAGGAGAAGGTAAGTATAAAGGGAAATTGCCTCTTAAATGTTTTTCTTGCAATAAGATAGGTCATTTTACCTCAAGGTGTCCTGAAAGAGTTCCTAAGCCAAGGAACAAGCCTAGATTCCAAATAAAGTGTTATTTTTCTAATGACGAAGGTGTGACAGATGATGAATCTGATAAAGGGAATGTAAGTGAGGATGAGTTTGTATTTAATGATATCAAGGAAAATAATCTTGTACTTGCTGAATCTACTAGATGCATGAATGTGGAGAAAGCTCTAGCTGCCAGAGTTGAAGAAAAAGATGAATGGGTGATCGACAATGGATGCTCTCATCACATGACAAGTGATAAAAGTAAACTTGTGAACTTGGAAAATTATGATGGTGGTTTTGTAAGATTTGGTGATGACAAAGCTAGTGTAATCCATGGTAGAGGATCCATTTCTTTTGATGGTAAGCATAATACTGATGATGTTTTATATGTGGAAGGTTTGAAGCATAATATTTTAAGTGATGGATAAATAGTTGAAAAGGGATATAATCTTCAATTCAAGGATGAAAAGTGTAAAATATTGGGGAGTTCTGGAAATGTGATTGCATCTAGTACAAAAACAAAAGGTAATATATTTCACCTAAGTACTACTGGTAAAAGTTGTTTGATTGCTCAAGTTGATGAAAGTTGGTTGTGGCATAGAAGATTGTGTCATGTAAACTTTGACAATATTATCAAGATAAGTTCTACCCAGGCAGTGAGAGATCTTCCTAAGTTGATGAAAACTACTAATACTATATGCAAAGAATGTTAGTTAGGAAAGAAAACTAGATTTCATTTAGAAGCAAACAATATTGTTCAAATGAAGTATTGGAGCTTGTGCATATTAACTTGTGTGGTCCTTCTAGAATCAAAAGTTTACAAGGAGACAAGTATTTCATGTTACTTATTGATGACTATTCTAGATTGACGTGGGTTACTTTCTTAAAGGAAAAATATGAAGCTCTAGAGAAATTCAATATTTTCAAGGCTATGGTTGAGACAGAGATAGGTCTGAAAATTAAATGTTTGAGATCAGATAGAGGTGGTGAATTCACTTCCGGTGAGTTTAATTCTATCTGTGAAGAGCATGGGATAAAGAGATAATTATCTTCCCTATGGACCCCTCGACAAAATGGAGTTATGGAAAGGAAAAATATGAAAATTCAAGAAGCTGCTAGGACTATGATGCTGGAAGGAAATGTTCCTCATATCTACTGGAGAGAAGCTATGAGTACTACTGTTTACACTCTCAACCAGGTACATGTTAAAAGTGATACTGGTAAGACTCCTTATGAGCTATGGTTTGGTCATAAGCCTACTTTTAGATACTTAAAAATATTTGGAATCAAATGTTATATCAAAAGAGATGAAGATATAGGAAAGTTTGATGCTAGAAGTGATGAAGGAATCTTTATTGGTTATTCTACTAAAAGTAAAGCCTATCGGTGCTACAATAAGATATTGAGGAAAGTAATTGAAAGTGCTAATATAAAGGTTGATGAAGACACATTTAGACCATCTAGAACTTGTGGAAATGATTCAGATGACCAAAATGATAGTTCAGATAAAGAAAAGAAAGTTCAAATCACTCCGGTGAATCAGGAAAATCAAGAGGAAGAAACCGGTGAAGGTGCAAAAGTGAGATCACAAGAGCCTAAAGTTCAAGAGCCTAAGACTCCAAGGTATGTAAGACTAAATCATTCAGAAGATTATATTATAGGTGATAAGAACAAAGGTGTTCAAAGTAGGAGAAGAATTGCAGAAGAGTACTGTCTGATTTCAAAGACTGAGCCTAATAATGTCAATGAAGCATGCAAAGATGAACATTGGATGGAAGCAATGAAAGAAGAACTATTGCAAATTGAGAAGAATGATACATGGATTCTTGTTCCTAGACCTAAGGACAAAAATGTAATTGGAACCAAATGGTTCTTTTGAAACAATTTAAATGAGCAAGGTGAAGTTGTCAGAAACAAAGCAAGACTGGTGTGTAAAGGATATTCTCAGATGGAAGGAATTGAATTTGAAGAAATTTTTTCTCCTGTTGCTAAGATTGAAGCTATGAGAATATTTCTTGCTTATGCTGCTTACAAAAATTTCAAGGTTTATCAGATGGATGTCAAGTCAACATTTCTAAATGGTGAACTAGATGAAGAAGTGTATATTGAGCAACTTGATGGATTTCAATTGTCTGATCAGGAAGATATGGTTTTTTGGTTGAAGAAAGAATTGTATGGACTTAAGCAAGCCCCAAGAGCATGGTATGCTAGATTGGACATGTATTTGTTGAAGCTTGGATTTAATAAAGGTACTGCTGATAGTGATTTGTATTTCAAGATTGATCATGATAAAGATTTGATAGTTGAAGTCTTTGTTGATGATATCATTTTTGGAGGAGATGATAGTTTATGCATGAAGTTTGTTAATGAGATGCAAAGTGAGTTTAAGATGCCTATGATTGGAGAAATGAAATTATTTTTGGGATTGCAAATTACTTAGCTAGATAAAGGGATCTTTATATCTCAGTCCAAGTATGTGAAAGAATTTCTAAAGAAGTTTGGTATGGAAGATGCAAAGCCAGTTGGCACACCTATGGTGACCGGATGTAAGTTGAATCAAGATGATGATTCTCCTAAAACAAATCAGACTAGATACAAATCCATGATCAGTGGATTGCTCTATTTGACTCAAACTAGACCAGGTCGTATGCATTGTTGCAAGATTTCAAGATGATCCTAAAGAATCTCATGTGACAACTGTGAAGAGGATTTTTAGGTATTTGAAGGGGATAGTTGATTTTCACTTATGGTATCCTAAAGAAGATGACCTTACTTTGAGTGCTTTTATTGATGCTGATTGGGCAGGAGATGTGGATGACAAAAAGAGTACTAGTGGTGGTGCATTTTTCTTGGGAAAGAAGATGATTTCATGGTTAAGTAAGAAGCAAAATGCCATTTCTTTATCTACTGTAGAGGTAGAATACATTGCTGCTGCTAACAATTGTACTTAGGTATTGTGGATGAAGCAGATGTTGAAAGATATCAGAGTTATGTATGATGAAACTATTTCTATATTATGTGATAATTCAAGTGCAATTAAAATTTCTAAGAATACGGTGTTGCATTAAAAAACCAAGCATGTATCTATCAAGTTTCACTTTTTGAGAGAGAAGGTGAGTGAAAAGGAACTCAGATAGGAGTATGTGCCTACTAAGGAACAAATTGTAGATATATTTACGAAGCCCTTACCTAAGAATACTTTTGAGTATCTTAGAGGGAAGCTAGGGGTGACTACCCCTCCTAATCATAATTAAAGATGCATTGACTTGCATCAGTCTGTGTGTTTCATAGTCACATCTTGTGATCCAGATTGATGTTGTGGTGGATGCTACTTAGGGGGAGTAGTCAAATCTTTAGAAAATGTGGTTCAAAGCTTGTTTGGAGAAAAAAATGTGTACCTTTGTCATTGATGTCAAAGGGGGAGAAAAGTTGTGTGAAAAATTATGAAAGAACTAAAGGAAAAAGAGTCAAAATCTAAGGGGGAGAAAGTGCTAAGAGAAAGTTTCGTTGATGGCATTTTTCACATCATGTGTTGAAATCAATGCCAAAGGGGGAGATTGTTGGATATTACTGATATGTGGTTGTCATTTATGTCAGAACTATTGGCATTAATGTCTTTAAGGCTGTATATATTGAGGATATTGAGAAAATTGTAATAAACTAAGTTGAAGGTTGTCGGTGATGCAGTGAATTTTAGTATGGTGGCTAGTTCAGTATATTGATGGTGAGAAGTTTTGGATTAAAGGGTTTTTTGACAAGTATATCTAGTTTATCCACCAAAAATTTTAGAGGTTCACATGAAGATTTGATCAAGTTATGAGTATCTGTGTTCTGACAGCTATTATGTTGCTTCAGTTGGTGTTCCTGTAAGAAGATGATGTGATTCTGGTAATCTGAGTTGTTGCGAATGCCTATGTGGTGATCCATGATGCTTGTGGATGTTTCTAGATCATGCTCTATCTATGTTGTTGGTTCGTATTGATTTTTGTGCTTGCGATTGGTGATTTTATGTTGTGTGTTCATGTTTTTCATATTCATGTCCAACAAGGTGATTGTAGCATGTTGTGGATCTTTGAGGCTAATTGCTTAAGTTTTTTTTGTGTTTGAGACATGTTGTTTTAGGTCCCTACTATGTTTTGGCCGACATTGGTTGATTCGCATTGATAATTGTTTATTAATTTGGGCTGACAGTTTGTACACATTTCATATTTTGTTGGGATGACATGTAGTTGATGTTATCCCTAGTTGCGGATATATATGACCGATTGCTTATACCATTTGAGGTGTGTGTGTGATGAGAGGTGCAAAGTGCGAGTGTTGTGTACGAATAAAGTTTAGATCTTTCGAAGGCAGAAGTAAAGTGTGAAGAGTGAGAAAAAGAAATTATTTATGTGCTTAACCAGAACTGTAATCAAGCATTAGTAGATGCTATTTTCTTAGTTCAAGATCTCTCAGATGGATGTAATCTAAATGTGACTGTAAGATAGTGTGTGCCTTTTTGTATTTGAGTAGTAAGCTCTAGGCAATGTGTCTGAATGCATGTGCATTCCCCATTTATAATAATTTTAATAGAGTATCAACTTGTGGATTAACCTACACCGTAGTTTTTCTCCTAATAGGGTCTCCACGTAAAAATCTTGGTGTTATGTGTGTTTCTGATGTGGTGATGGTTTATTCTTTCATGTTTATTTATTAGATCTAAGAATAAGTTTAATAAGTATAATTTATATGACAACTGATTCACCCCCCCTCTCAGTTGTCTTCCCTTGTGTTGCCAACAGTTTTATCCTTTTTCTCCATTTGTGAGACAATGCATTGTACATGGGTACCTAGCATGGCCTAGTAATCGAGACCTAGTTCTGTCTATTTATAGTTTTGTGATCTCCCCAATTGTCACTTAAGGAGGGTTGTTAGAGTGAATAATTTGTCTATTCACTATAATTAAGTGTACTTAGGTTGATGGGGTTAGACAATATCTTATCTAATTGAATGTGTAACCTTTAAACTTCTAGAGGTTACCAATTTATTTGGTAAAATCTCATGTGCTACCTTTTTGAGGTTGGAATTATTTCCATCTCACCACAAAGGTCACTCAAAACTTGGAATCAAGGTTGATGACTTGGTCAAATAGGTTGTTGGTTTGTACATTCCTAGTGATCCTAAGGTTGACACCTATAAGACACTTGCCTACTCCTTTGTGCCACATCATGGGGCACTTGTCAATCCACATGATAGGTGGATTACCTCTTCCTTTCCTATATAGGAAAGCTCATATTGTACATTTCAATTAACTCTAATCTGAATTAGGCTTATCATTATGTGTAAGTGTGCTTTTGTGGAAGCACAAGGTTTTTTTTGTTACAATCTTGTTTGGGAATCCTAAACACATAATATTCCCCCCCTTTTAAGATCTTTGTCCTCAAAACTTGAGATAAAGGAAACCTAGAGAGAATGCTAATGATTTCCCATGCCACAACTTTAACTTGGAGGTACTTCAACTAGCATAATAAATCCTTAATATAATGACTATGATGGTGCTTGATGAATTTCTCCAAAGTAATATCAATTCTAAATGTTGGGAATTAATGTGTCTCAACCTTGTTTTTTTTTAAAGTTTTTATTTTTTATTATTTAACATTGTGCTCCACCAAAATGGGTTGTGGAAATTTTTGGTCACAATATGTGCCATGTGTCGATACTTTGTTGATGTTGTAAGACGTTACATAAAATTAATATATTTAGTAGATTTGGAGTGATCCTCTTTTTTGGGATTTTGTGATATTCTATAGTTGATTCCTATGATGCATAAGAGCCAATAATAGAGGGAGTTATTGGGAATCTTGACTAGGCCTATGAAAAATGTCATCATCAATATTTGAGGATATTGTGAAGCCAACAATAAAGTGCTATATTTGGGGAGTTTATGATGACATATAGTAGGTGTTAGAAATTTACTATTTTACAACAAATTTAATTCCTTGTGACGTGGACATTGAATTTTTCTACCTAATTTGGTCACCACATTTGAGATTGGTTTTAGCTCATGGTTATATATTTTCATTGGTAATTTCATTCATTTAAATCTTTGATAAACTAGTGCTTGAGGAAGTAGTTTTAGTATGAGAGTTTGCATGTAAATACTTGTGCATTGGAATGCCCTGGCAAAATTCTTTCAAGTTTAATGGCTAGGGAAATACTCCTATAAATACTTGCATTTTAAGTGTGTTGTAACCTCTTTTAGATTTGATAATACATTATGGAGGTTTTAGAGTGTGGGATTTTTGTCTCAAAATATTTTTCGATCAATTAATATATTAGATTAATTATATCATTTATCTATTTATGATTGTTTTTTCTCTACTTTCATATTTTTTGAATTTGATTTAAAATTATTTGTATATTACTCCCTCCAATATTAGAATGGGAAGTTTCCCATCTAAACCTTAAATACTGATCCAAATCCAAGTAGTTTTATAAAAGTGTGAGTGGTAATCCCAATTAATTTTAAGACAAGAGACATGAAAATTAATTGGATCTAAAAATAAGATGGGATAAACATTGAGTTTTATGCCACATCACCAATCTATTGGACCACTTGATAGGGACCATTAAAAATATGATCCAAGTTATGGCCATAACTTTCCTCTAATGAAAGCTGATTGTAAGACTAAAGAAATTAAAAAATTTAGCCTTAATTAGTTGAGAGATTTCTTCACACTTGTCCATAATGATGTCAATTATTGCAAGCTTAGAATAGATTGAAACATAAGTCAATAAATATGGTGGGTTGTACCATAAAGGACCTCATAAGGGGTCATTATAGAAGCACTATGATTAGTGGTAGTATACTACCATTCAATTGTCCCAATTTATCAAACATAAAATAATTTAAGTCATTACATTTTTGAGAATATCATTTTGACCATGAATTTGATGTAATAACCCAAATTTATATTCATGGTAATGCCCTAAAAATTAAACAATACTTGATAGTATTTATTGGTAAATATAGATTATAATCACTAACAATAGAGAAAGGTATCCCATGCAGTTTAAAGAAAAAATCAAAGGTGTTGAACAACTGCGAGAATAGTGTAAGGGTGAGATAATGTACAAAAATGGTAATTTTTAGTCAAGAAGCACCAAAATGACATGTTTTCCTACTAAGAGTGGAAGATACACAATGAATTCCATAAAAATATGAGCCCAATTCTTATTGGGGATAGGAAGTGGCTGCAAAAATTATAGGGCTTCTAGAGTTTCCCATTTATTCCTTTGATACACTTCACATTTAGCTGCAAATGCCTTAACATCTTGCTAAGGTTATCCTAGAAGAAATCCTTCTTCACTTGTTTGTAGGTTTTTCGAAAAATAGAGTGTCTTGTAGTAGGGGAGGATTAAAATTAGAAATAATAACTATGGCTTGAATGACAATTTGGGAAGAAAATAAATCTAATATAATTGATAGGTGAGGGCTTTGCCAATCCATCAAAATTTCGACTTTGATTGTGGATCCTATTCTAGATATTAGATTATGTACCTTAAATCTTAGGGTTAGTAGCCCAATCACTATGGATATTGAATGTAATTTATTTGAGTTGTTTCTCTATTAGAAGATTACTCCTTAAATGTGTATCCATGAGAATTAAGGTGAAATTTCAATTTTTTGTCCTACTTTAGGTCAACTTATTAGTACAAATTAATTTTAGAATTTTTGACTAAAAGTTATTTTTTGTGAAACTTATGCTCTAGTCGAGTTCATTCTAGCTAAATTAGATCTAGGGCACAAATTTTTCATCAACACCATTTGAATAAAGCTTGGTTTTCTTTCCAAGAAAAAATACTAAATTTCATTAAATTTTTGAAAAGAATATGATGCACTAGAGGAGAGATTCTATGCCAAGATGATAATATTATTTTATTTTTGATAAATAATTAAGAAAAATGGTCTTGTCCTAACAATTATGTTTTTAGTACATACAAATTTTAATATTTATTTAAATATATATATTTATCAAAATTGGGTAAAACTAATCCATGCACTAAAGTTCATGTTATTAATAAAAAAAATAATGAAATTTATTATATAAATAGTTGCATCTCACTTAACCTTATATTTTAACATTTTATCAATAACTAAATTATGGTGTTAGTTTTACAAAAATATTCATTCAAATAATTTTTCTCTTATTTTAAAAACTATAAACATAAATTACACTAAAAAATCTATATTTCATTGGTTGACATTATTTTAAAATTTTTAAAAATATGCTCTTTCTATTAGAATTGTGAAAAACACGAGCCACAAGATCAAACAATAAACAAAGAAACCTTCCACACAAGATATTTACAAACAATATATGCAATATTCCTCAATAAGAAAAAGCTACAAAATGCAAGAGATTGTCAAAATTATATGAAATCTCTAGAGATAATTATAATGAGGGTTGAGTGCTATATAGGAGCAAAAAACTAAAAGCATAAAAACACTCCTAAGTTTAGCTTAAGTGCATGAGAATAAATTAAGGATTAATTAATTATTAGCTAATGCATGATTATTCTAACACCTCCCTTAAGATGAACTTAGGGAGTAGCGAAAAACCCTAAAAAGAGATTGCATGATGGGTACCGACAAACAAGGCCTGGTGAGGTACCCATGTACAAACAAAAGATCTCTCAAAACTTGAGAAAATGAGAAAACGAAAGTGGGAGAAAACTCCTCTCAAAAAGAGAGAAAGGTGAATGAAGGAATATAAAAGCCTCCAAATCAAGGTGTGAAGGACTGAGAAGCCTCCAACTAAAATAATGTCCTAAAAAAGAGGAACATGTAGAACATCACTGAAGCACACAGAAGTTGTAGAATGCCATCAAATGATGACCAATATAGTGTTGAAATGAAGAACCTACAGAAACAAGAATGCAAGAGTGTCCATATGGTAAATGATCCATCTCACTAAAATGCATGTAACCAATTGCTGATGTACACCACATTTGAAAGTACATAGGAAAAAGAACTAGATACGAAGATCACTCAAATGCAAAACCAAGGAAGAATTTGAACCAATAGTAGAAAACCCCCTATAATGTTGAAAAGGGAGAGCATTTGTACCTTAGTGAAACCAAGAAGTGCATGTAGGAGAAACAACTTGAAAATAAAAGGGTGTACAAAATAAGGTACACACACGTGAGACAATAATCACTAGGATTCGATGTTGTCATGGAAAGTACACTCACTTGACAAAGGTGTGATGGCAAACCAAATGCAAACATCAAATTCCCATGGAAATTTATATCAAAGTATGATTATAAAAGGCACAATAGGATGTGTAAAATCCCCAAAAAATATACACTAGAATGGCACTATATCTTAGTGTATCTACATAAAAAGAAGTACATATAGTGGAAGTCCATAATGTCCAAAAAAGGACTACATGCTGAAAATGTAATTCTTTGATAGAAAGTGAGGAAACTAGTAGCACCATGATGAAGTACATGAGAAAACATGTAATTTAAAAAAAAAATACACCCAAAAAGGAGTTTGGATGTAGAAGATATGGCTTGTCAAAGTCTCTAAAATGAAAACTGAACAACACCGAGAAAACTAAATTCTAGAAAAAACTAGAAAATACCTACACCATTGCAAAGAGCTCAAAATTCCACCCTATTTCAAAAAAAATGCATTGGAAAAGACCACCATATGGTCGAGATATGACCTCTAGAATATTAGGTGCAAAATTGAAAAACCCAACAGAGAGGGGTTGAGTAGGGCAAAAAAACTCTTCTGCCAAATTTGTCAAAAATACCTCCAAAAATAGAGGTCCGCCAAATTTAGTGTACTGGTAAAAAAAATTCTCTAGGTAGGTTGCATTTGATTTTATTTTGCAAAAAAATATATTACAACAAAATTACATGTTTTTATTTTTAAAGAAAAAAATAGCAGTAAAACTTATATATATTAAAAAATATATATATAAAAAAACATTTTTTATTTTAAGTTAAAAAAACATAAAAACCATTGGAACGAGACTTTGTTTGAATGGCATACGACCATCTTGGGATTCTTACATCATCAATTAGAAATGATTGGTTGATTAATGGAGACGAGGAATAGGAACGAGCGAGCAAGCGAGAAGGCTAACATGCGAATAAATTTGAATTCTGTGACAGATGGAGATGAGGATTTTGCAGATGACGACGAGGATGCGGTTGTTGTGTGGTTTGGTAGGGTTCCTTTGGGCGCAACTTGTTAGAAGAATATGTTCTTTTTTTCTTCTTCTCTTCCTGAGTCTGGGGTCAGCCTTGGTGCTGTCGGGGGTGCATTTTCTCCCTGTCTTGGTGAAGGGATAGTGCGGAGTGGTCACAACACATATGGGCTACTTGTTTTGCCGAAGGATTTATTGTTGCCTTCATCTTGTGGGGGAGAGTTTATCTCTACAGGATTCTCTTGGCAGTTTCTTGATTTTGTGTGGGAGCTTGCTGGCTCTGTAGATGGGTGTGGGGGAACTCCTTTTTCTACTTTGTTGCCATCGTTGTTGGGTGGTCTCAGGTTGGTGCCTTTTGAGGCTTATGTTAATGCTTGGTTTGTTCATGCTCTGAGGACTTCCTCTCATTTGGTGCTTGCCTCTGCCATGGTTCGGTCCTACTGGGCTTCTTGTTGCGTTGGTTCTTGGCTTTGTCCTGACTACCAAAGTTCGTTAGTGTGCTTAGAGGGTAGCCTAGGTGTTGTTTTGTTTCTTGCTCCTGAGGTGAGGTCCTTGGTGTCTTCTATTGTGGCAATGGTCTCTCTATTTTTCTTGGCCTTTTTCGTGTTTGGTGGGTTCTCCTCTCCTACCTTTGCTACTATTGTGCGGTTGGTTCTAGAAGTATTCCCTCTTTGCCTTGGCACGTTCTTGCTTGGATTTTGTGTGCCTGGATTCTTATCATTCCTTTTCCTTCGATCTGCTTTGGATGTACTTTTTTGTTCCTTCCTTTTTGAAGCTCTGATGCACCTCAAGTTTTTTTATGCATTTTTCTTGCCATGTTTTTGCATGGTGTTGGGGAAGGGGGTTTTGGTGTACCTATGGGTTTTGAAGGCGCTTGGAGATTGGGGTCTTCTTTGGCTCTCTTAGCCTAGTGTGTTAACTGTGGTGCTCTTTTTCTCTTACAACTTTGTGCTTTCGTTGGCCCTTTGTTATGGTTGTGGTGGGGTTTCTTGGCTTGTGGTGTTCTACTTTGCTCTATTGGTGTTGGGACTTTTCTGCCTTTGCATGTTGAAGCTGTGTTTCGAGGGTTCCAAGGTAGCTATTGGTTCCCCTTCAAAGATTGGTCACTTTTGGAAGTGGTGGAGGGGGCTCTTGTTTGCCTTGTTCATTATGATGGCTCGAGGAAGTTTGTTACCTCTCTTGGCTAAGGTGCTTTCTTTTGCTTCCTTCTGGTACTAGTTGCTTGGGCTACCAAGGGGTGTGGTGACAAATTTTTCTATTGGTGTGTTGGTTTCTTATTTGTTCCTATAGTTGAGGTCTCCTATGGAGGTGGAGACTGCTCCTTCAGAGGCAAAGCCATCTCCTTTTGAGTTGGAGTTGGTGGATTTAGTTGTGGTGGAAATCTTCCTTTTCTTTTGTTGGTTCCTATTGAGGTGGAGCCGGTTTGTGTAGGAGATTGGTGGCACTAGTGGTTATGGTTCTCACTTCACCCTCTCTTTTAGAGGGGAGCTCTCTCCTATAGAGGTGGCGTTTGAGTTGGTGCTCGGGTTGAGGTGGTGCTTTGGGTTGGCTCTAGCTCCTCAGAGTTTTTTTGTGCTCTCTCACTTCTCTATTATGGTGGAGATTTTTGTTGTGTTGGTTCTACTCATTATCAAGGGATGGTGTTTACAAGTGTTGCTGTTTGGGTGGTTCTTCTTTTGGGATATGCTCTATCCTATAGAGGTGGAGAGGAAAGTAGGTTGATGGGGGTTCTCTTCCCCATCAGTGTTAGGGTTTTTTATGGTTCAAAATTGGTTTCTCTAAGTAACAGGTTTAATGTGGGATGGTCCTATCAAAGAGTGATGATGGGCTTTGCTGTTTTTTCGTGGTTTGGATTTTAGGTTCCTCTTAAACTTACTTGCATGAGTTTGAAGAATAGTTTGACTTACCCACCCTTGGGGTGGTTGTTGTTTTAGGCTATGGTTTTGTCAACTTGGAGGGTGGCCTATTGGCTAGTTTTGTTGGCTATAAGGCCTGGTTCAAAATTTGAAGATGGCCCTGCTTGGAGGGAGTTTGTGTCCCATATTGGAAAATTTTGGGAGTTTTTTTCTCTAATCATATGTCTTCTATGAAACTATCGATGCTCAGTTTTACTGTCCCTGACTACTATTTCTTGATAGCGTTGTTATGGTTTTTTACCTGTTAGAATTTGGTTGATCTCATAAATGGTCCATGTTCCATTTCGTGGATTTATTTGGGGATTCTATTTTTGATTAGGGTGTTGATAGTTTTGTGGTTGCAATTTTGGTTACTTGGCCTGCATGCCATTTTTGGCTCTGGTTTGGCTTGTCTACTGCTATTTTTTGGTGGTGGTTGGTGCTGTTTCTCCTAGTCTATTTTTTTGTTTGTTGTCCTTGCTTTGTACCACAGGATTAGGGCCCTTCCCTTGCTTATCTAATAAAAAACATAAAAACCATTATATTTTTAATAAAAAGTATATAATTTTTGTGCTAGTCGACAGTCAATAGAAACAACCCTTTTGATTTGATTTTTAAAAAAATTACTCATTGTATGTGCAAACTAATGGATACCCAAAAAATATTCCAGTGCTGCCAACAAAACCTAGAAAGCATTTTTGAATCCAAAAAGTAGAATATGCGATTTGGTAAGAAACAAAAACTTCACATGTAGGGAAAATAGTCGCACTAGGCTATTTTGACAGCCATTTTTGCAAGATCTGTTTACTATTTGTAAAATATAGTAGATACCTAGATGGTATTTCATAATTTTGAAAAAATACCAAGCATTATTTTTCTTATAAATACATGTAACAAAATATATTGTCCGTTTTGATCCAAAAATGCACCAAATCTAACTTTCTCAACAACTTTGAATCCAACAGTGAGGTCTTTTTCACACCAAAATGCACCTAAAAAATGTACACCTCTAAAATTTACAAAAAGAACAAAGGATATTCTAGATTTGATGCCTGTAACCCTTGTTGAAAAAAACAAATCTCATAAATTGAGAAGAGGTTCGTTGAATCCATGCACTGATACTATAATTAAGGTTTTTATGCATGATTAGATCAATTCATCAAATTCAAACCAAATTCATCAAATTCAAACCAAAGATCAAGTAATAAAGAACATATTAGCATAAAAGATCAAAAACTAATGAAGTGATGCAAACACATACCTCTTCCATTATTGAATTACCTCCATTAACTTTCTCCATTTTTCTTTGAAGCTCAAAGTGCCCTTAGTGTTGAAGATGCAACTAAAGCCTGTGACAATGATAGAAAAATATCAAAATTATGTGCACAAGAATTCTTTCAGAGATTCTCCACATGATTGAAATGGCCAAGAAAAGTCTCTTTTATAGCTCTAGAGGTTGTTCGAATGGACAACTAGGATTGATTGAAGATCAACGATTGAGGTTTGATGAGAGGAATTAACTGATGAGTTAACTGTTTGAATAATTGAGTTGATTTGGAAATGACCTCAAACAGAGTGAGGTAAGGTGGTGGATCCACTCGAAAACTTCCTCTAACAAAGTGAGATGAAGTGGTGGATCCACTTAGTTAACTGAGGAAAAGCGGTAGTTAGAATAATTTGTTTTGAAGATGATAGGCATTCAATTTAATTAATTAATTAAATTTAGAAAGTCGATGGATTAAATAATTAATTTAAATTAGTTATTTAATACAGTGGAAGAGGATTCATGATTAAATAATTTGGACTAATTATTTAATTATAATCGAAAGCGATATGAATAATTAAAAAAATATAAATTTATTTAATTATAAAGATGGAAGAAGCAATTAACGACGTAATTAAATAAATATAATTTATTTAATTAATCAAAAGAAATTCATTAGGTTGATTAGTGACGTAATAATTTATTTAATTAATCAAAAAATGAATTAAGGAAAGGAAGGTGAATTAATTAAATAATTAAAATTATTTAATTAATAGAGGAATGTGATTAAATAATTAAACAATTAAAATTACTTAATTATGTAGGCAAAGAAGAAAGAATGATGCAAAAAAATGATGTTCGTAGGTGCAAGACATTTTTCAGTGTCTACATTTGCCCCTCTTTCATACAATGTAGTTTATTGCATTGTGTCAAAGAAAAAGATATGCCCCAATGAAAGTAGGATGAAGAAGGATGAAGAGGAGGTAGTGGTATGCCCCCTCAAGAGGATAGGCAGATTCAAAGAACACGAGTGTGCTCTTGAAATGGATGAGAGGACTAGAAGATGAAGGATAAAAAGATAGAGGAAAATAGATAAGGATGATGAAGATGTAGAATAAAAGAATGTTAGAGCAGAAACAATGAATGCTAGCACATAAAAGATGGATGCTAGCATAAAATACTTGGATGTTGAGATAGTGCTAGTTGAGATAATTTGTAGATATATATTTTTCTATGCAAGGCTTTGCATTTAATCATCATTGTGTGGTAAAATATGACAAATGGACAAAAACACCATGATATGACATAGACCAAGGTGTGCAAGGTCATCCATTTGTAAAACAGACAGTCACAGACAAGGAATGTCCTATCTCACACTAAGGGAAAAGTTTTCCTAGTCTTTTTGTCAAGATAGACCATAAATAACAATCAAATAAAAGATGAGTCATGAGACATCATTGCTCCTCTAAATCCTTCATGCTACATCCTCGAGGTGGCTAGTAACATGATTGAAGTAAATCCAAAAGATAAGACAAAACAAACCAACAAGATCAATATCCATTCAGATTATTTTCCAATAAGTGTGCACACCAATGTGCTAAGGGACGAAGTGAATGATGGGTTGACTATTTTGACAAGGCCTGGTTTCAAGAGAAGAAACATGTTGTATAAGACGTCAAGTCTGGTTTTGATCATGTAACTACTTGTATAAGGAAAATGACAAAGTGTGATAGTGACAAGGTATGGTTTCAGGAAGGACACATCCTTTATAAGACCATTGGTTTTAATCGGTTTGAATGGTTTGATTGATTTGACAAATGACTGATTTGACTTGGAGACATGTTAGCTTGCTTGTCTTGTTGATTCAAGATTTATGTTTGAAGTTTAGATAATGATGTCGCGTTTGAGTTGATAGTTTTCCATTTATTTTAACTGACCTGATGAACCCTAAAAGACTTACCTAGGGGACCTCGAGGGCTCATCGACAAATGGCCTTGCCTATGTAGCAATGCACAGAGACCTCGTAGCTCAACATGACCCTTGAATTTGTTTCAATGAAAAAGAACCGAATCATGATTTTATTTGACAACACCTAAAGGACTGACCTAATGCCTTAGGGGAACATCAACATATAGCCTTGCTTATGTCCAGTCACAGAGGCAATGTAGTTTGACAATGACAAGGACTGCAATGACTGACTTTGACTCTGTTTTTGAGATTTTTTCAAAGATATCTAAATGTTTTTGTATTTTTCGCATGTTTTATTTTATTTTATTATTTTTGAAGTTTTATGATTTCTTTTGTCTTTTTGTGGATATTTGATTTTTTTGTCTTTTTTCAAATATTTTGTTTTTTTTGTCTTTTCCAAATGTTTTGATTTTTTTTGCCTTTTTCGAATGTTTTGATTTTTTTGTCTTTTTCGAATGTTTTGATTTTTTTTGTCTTTTTCGAATGTTTTGATCTTCAATGGCAATTGTAGAATCTAATGAAGCTAGGTGTTGGGAAATTTCCCCAATCAGGTATAAGACTAAACACTAGGGATGGGATGGGACTGAGGTTTATTATGGATGGAAGATGGAGGAGAAAGGATGCAAGATGTCAACCGCTTGGAAGTCATGATAAAGATGACAAGGCCTTATGATGGAGGGTAAAGGAATTATTATGGATTAGGGTGGAAGTTTAGATAGAGTAATAGTAGATGAAGAACCAAATTGACTGACTACACATGACACTTTTTTGCCAGGTTTTCACCATGGTACTTATCCAAAGCGCCACTGACGTGGTTTTCACTATTGGACAATTTTTTTTCTATTTACTATTTTTATTATTTTTTGATTTTTTTGGCTATCACCAAGATTCCTGTTTGCTAGGTTTTCATCAAGGTAACAATTTTTTAAAAAAAATTTTAGGACCTTTTCTCATTTTTTTGTATTTTTTAAGACTTTTTCTCATTTTTTTGTATTTTATCAAGAAATTTTCTCATTTTTTTGTATTTGTAGGACTTTTTGACAAGAGCTCTATGAAGCTAAATGTGTAATTGATACACACCAAATTTGTATACCATTGTGAGGATGCGCTGATCGTGCTTGAATGACCATGTTGGATGAAAGGACCTGATCTGGATGATGAGTGCAACTGGTAAATATGATGGATGATAGATGTGGTAGATGAAAGAGGCTAAGGTAGGATCCCTAATGTGCACACTACATGAGCCATCAAGCTTCAGGTGAGAAGGAGTTTGAGCAACCAATGAGCTAGCGTACGTGAATGGGTCATCATCAAAGGTATATTGAAAGGCATCACTAATGGAGGTGGAATGATATGACATATGTATGAATGTGGAAAAAGGGAATGGAGTATGTGGTATGAGTGAGAGTGATGTGGTTGGAAACCTTGGATCAAAAGGCGTTTTGTTTGACTTTTTGCCTTGATAGATGCCCCCAATGATTTTTTATGGAGAGTCATACTTAGAGATCGACTTTTGATTGCTTTCAATTTTGAATTTTATTTTTGATTTCTTCAATAGCTTTTTATTTTGGGTAGAGGACTTGTCTTGATCTTATTTTATTTTTGATTTGTCCAATAACTTTTTATTTTGGCTAGAGGACTTGTCTTGATCTTCTTTTCTTTGCATTATATCTTTTAATTTTTGATTTCATTTTAAAGATAGCTCATTTATTAGAGCTTTTCCTTTACTCTTTTCTTGAGCTACAACTTGTTGATCCATGTCTATGATGTAGATGGACATGAGTGAGATGGAGGAAGTAGGCAAAGTGATATGAATATTTAATGGATGAATGAGAGTAGTGATGTCATCAATGGAGTCTTTGAGACTATCCTTTTCAGTACTGCTAACATCAAAGGAACCTTACACATCCTTAATGACTTGGCAAGGTGACTTGGTAGAAGCGATAGTAGAAGATACATATCCTAACCTAGGGCAGGTAGGATAGAAGGATGATTGGATATCCTCAAAAGGGTCATGATAAAAAAGTGGGTTATCGTAAATGTCCTAGTCGAACATGGGGTTATCATAGATATGGAAAAGGCTTATGTATCATCAGAGTCCCAAAAGGTTTCAATCCAATCACAACCATATTTTTATGTTCCTTCTACAGATATCTTGACATCATTGTTGGAATTATGAACCTTCTCAACAACATTAGCATTGTCATTCGTCAGTATATTATCCATACAGTATTCTCCACATCCCATGTCATGGACTTAGACCTTGGGGTTTGATGGCATGGTAAATGGAGTGGGTGACTTGGTCAATGAAGATGGATCAATTTAACGAGATGATGAGGCATCTTGGTTGACATGAACTTGGAATTAAGTAGTACCTCTTAGATTGTTGCAATATTGAAAGGGGTCATGATTTCTTGCGACTGTAATTTCAATGCCTTCATGAGGAAAGTTGAGGCATTGATGGTATGTGGATGGTATGGACTTCATGGCATGGATCCATGGTCCACCAAGGAGGAGGTTGTATGGAAGTTCAAGGTCCAAGACTTGTAATGCGACATTCGGGACAACTGGTCCAACTCTGACTGGGAGTGTGATGACACCTTTGGAAAAGCATTCTACGTTGTCATATGCCTTGATGACAATTATTTTAGTTGTATCCACACATGCTTCAGAGAGGCCCAATGCCTTCACCAGTTTTAAAGTGAAAATGTTCAATTTGACTCTACCATCTACTAGGACTCATCTGAACTTATATTTGTGGATGAAGACCTCAAGGTGTAATGAGTCATTATGGATTAACTTGGGTGTAGAGTAATCTCAGTCATAAAAGGAAACATTGTGGGAGCTAGACAAATACCCAACCATGGCTTCAAATTGGTTGACATCCAAGTCGGTAGGGACAAAGGTTTATTTCAAAGCCTGATAGAGGATTGCTTTGTGTTTAGGTGATATGCACAAAAGCTCAAGGATGGAAATCTATGTGGGTGTCTTGCCCAATTGGTCAACAAGATTGTATTGGGATTTAGATTGTGGTTGTACTTTGGAGGAGGAACAAATATGGTAACCTTAGACCTGTAGGTAGTGATAGTGCATTCAGGCTACTTATTAAATGTGATTGTGTTAACATGATCGTCAACAGTTCGAAGGTGGTTAATAATTGTGTAGTCCAAAGAGGCATTGGTATAATTGGCATGGTTGTCTATCTTTTGACTCAAACTGGAGGGTTTTTCGAAACCATGGTCTTGCAATGGATTCTTGAAAATCGTATGGTATTTATTGGAATTTTGTTGTTGTCCCTTGACCTCTATGGTACCATTTTCAATCAGATCTTGAATTGTGTTCTTCAAATGACAACATGATGAGGTCTTATGCCCTTTTATGTGGTGGTATTCACAAAAGGCATTATCATCCCACCAAGAGGGTTTGAATTGTCCTGGGTCGTATAGTTTGGGCTCTTGGAGAGCTGTATAATGTTTGATTGTATTAGATTCTTTAGGAAATATTCAATTGGTTCTAGTAAAGGAGTGTATTGTCTTTGTGGGTATTGCCTTGGTTGTCTTGGGGTCACCGTTCTTGATTATTTTGTATCACATTAGTTGCTTGGTTGGAAACATATGATGTGTTATTTTTCATGTTGGGTGATTTGAGAGTCAATGTGGGACTTGTTCTATTCATAGCTTTGGTATCCATGACTCCATCATTTGTTACATTCTTGTTACGGGACCAAAACTTGTTTTTATTATTTGATGTCCCTCGGATGTATTTTGTGTTTTGGTATAAATTTTAATTTCTCCTTTAGCGATAAGGGTTTTCTCAAGGATGGACCCCTTTTCAACAAGGTCGATGAATCTGGAACAACAATGGGTTTTCCAATGCATATCTTAAGTTTGTGTTCAGGTTTTGTACGAACATGATAATTTTTTGATTTTCAAGAATTTCAATAAGATAGCGGCTAGCTAAACTTCTCCATCTCTGGAAGAATGTTATGAAATTTTCACGCTCTTCTTGTTTAGTTTGACATAAGGTAGAAATAGTGATGTCATTTTCGATATTGAAGGAAAAGTGGGAGATAAATTTGTCAACAAGTTCATCCCATGATCGTATGCTTGTTGGTAGGCGGGCGAATCATTCTAAAGAATGTCTTGTGAGACTTCTAGGAAATATTCTCATTAAGTATGTTTGTTCTGAAGCAATATCAATCAAGGTCGTATCAAATTCCCTCATGCTAGATGGGGTTTCCTCTTCCTTTATATTTTAAATTTTGCATGACATAATTTGGAGGAAGAGGAGGCATGCATAATGTCCTATCAAATGGGTAAGGACATAACTCTTGGATATAGTAAGTCTTCTTATTTGATAATGTCATGGTTTCTACTTGATTTTGCAAGGTCAACATTTGATTGGATAGGACATCATATAGTGTGAGTGTTGTGCCTACGATATTTACAATTGTATTTTGGTAAGGTCCCAAACTCGTGTTTTGTGATCCAACGTTTGCATGAGATGGTATGTTGGTGTTGACGTGAGGTGTGAATGCTTGAGTTGTGTTTAGAATTTAGATTTGTGGTGTGAATGTTTGAGTTGGAATTGGAACTTGGATTTGTGGTGTGATGTATGAGGTGTTGGTATTGGATTTCATTTGGAGAGGATTCAAAGTGTTTGGACCTTGTGTATATTGGCTATTGACTTGGAATGAACCTTGTGTACTTACTTGTTGGGGAACCTTTATGCTAGGACCATATGGCACATTGGTGTTTGTGTTAGTTCCATGAATATGAGTTCTAGTCCTTTTATTTGTTCCAAAAAGATTTGATAACATGGTTTTCAAGGCCCTAGATGTTTCAAATGGATTTGACGATGTGGTGTTCATGTCACTTGATGCTCCAAATAGATTTGAAGATATGTTTATCATGTTAAATGGATTAGGTTGTAACATGGAATATGTTAGGGACTGTGTCATTGGTTGCATTTTGTTAAAGGTCATCCCTTGTGTCAAGTGCCTTGTGTAGTTCATTGTGTTCCAAATAAGGAGGTGTAAATTGTTGTCGCGTCTTGTGTGCTTCCTCCTAATGGCATAGATTTTAACTTGTGGGATAGAGCCAATAGAGATAGTTGTATTATTTCCTTGAGTTTGGTTGATGGATGTGGATGATGCTCGTAATGTATTCGCATCAAAACCAGAAGGTAATGTGGCACCTTCTGTTAATAGTTTAGCTAGGTAACGTTGAAGGTCTTGTACCAAAACATTATCTACAAAAGAGGCAAATTTAGGATCTTGGGCAACAGCCTCTAGTTCTTCTATCACAATGTTTCCATTTTGGTCTCTAGTGACAAATTTATCCAATAGGGATTTTTATGGTTTAAGTGTCCCATGCGAGGAGTTTGCAAATGGGTTAACAAACTCATTGTCTGATGGGAAAGCCATGTCTTTTCATTTTCTTTGCGACCTAGTTTCAACCATGAAAGGAATTGCAAAGGGAAGGTGGATGATGTGATGAACTATGAAGCCTAAGGTAATGACAATGCAAGGGTATTACTTAAGCCTAAGGTATGTAACCTAAATGATATTTTATTATATTTTTAAATATATAGGGATGCCTATTAATGATACCTAGAATAAGAGTCAAGGTGGCGATAATCTATGAATAAGGTATGCAAAATTTGGAATTAAGGGATGGAATAGTATGACCTAGTATGAAAGCTAAAATCTCCGGTTTAAACCTAAGATACAGTTACTAATCAAACTAAGATAGGTATAACAACTAATCTGATTATCAATGACCTTGGGTAAAGCAAAGATTGATAAAATGTACTGACAAGGTGCTCTCAAACTAGACTAATGAGTTGAGAAACCAACCTAAATGACAAGGACTAGGATGACTATTGTCTGAAAGATAAGGTCAAAAGAATAAAAAATTGAAGCTATAGTCTAGTCTAAGTTTAATGATCTTTCTAACCCGAGATGTACAAGAGGTTAATACAAACTAAAAGGATGACCTAAATTTTGACCTATGGGTAATGTCTAATGCAAGAAGATGAGGTGATGGATGAATGAATGATGAAAAAAATGAGGTAAGCAAGTCCTTGGTCCAAACAAATTTGAATGTCAAGCTTATTTTGGATGTGTTGGCCTAGTTTGTTTCAAGGTTCGGGTGTGGTGTTTGATTTTCTTGTTTGCTTTGAATACAAACACATAAAACACAATATTTTGTTTATTTTTGTTTGATTGTTTCAATTGAGATACAAGCACATTCAAGTACAAATACTAGACTGGCAGAGACAATATTTATTGGATTCCCACTGTGGATAAATCTGAGCCACACTTATTCAAAGTGGATAGCCTAAAATTTTGGTGGCATTGGCTCCCCCTTACACAACACACACTTCTCGGGCACACTAAAATTAAAATTCCCAAAGACCCGAAGATCTCAAGGAACTTGCTATCTCAACTTTGAACTACGAGAATGTGGGACTGCTTCAGAGGTCTGACCTCCTGCACCAACAAATAAAAGGATTATGGTTACTATAATAATTGGTTCTTAGTAAGGGCATTCGTTGAGGTGACCATACACGTGACGATTCACTCTGATTAGGAGGCCTCCCAAATTGCAAAGGTTACTCTTTATAGGTTCTTACACACAAGGATACTGAGGAGACATTCGTCGGTATGACATATCCACATATGTTGCTTATGAATTTCGTCACAAACACATTTTTTATATAGCGGTTCGAAAGAGCTTGTTATCACTTGGGTCGTTCCCACCTTTCGAATCAAGGTGGCATGCCTTCTAAGAAAAGAAAACTTGAGTGTTTCTAACACTTTTCTCTTGCACCTAGAACCACGAAAGCTAGGGGAGGGGATAGTGTGTGTTAGCAGTATGTCCACTCAACACATGCACAAGCATGCCAAAGACAAAATAGATGTTATTTTTAAGCACCAATCGAAGTGTTTGCTATGCTAAAAGACAATCGGTTTAAAAAATCAAATCTTTAAGAAACTTCTTGCACCAAATGTCATTAGTAGTTTCAAGCCTCCAATCTTCAACAAATGTGTATTCAAGTTTTCACTCTAAGTCTTTGACATGCGAACCTGCAAAAAAAGCCGAAAATTAGCCACAAAACTCAAGATTAAACTAAGATGAAAACTAACATCAATCTACCTAATAAAAATTAATCTAATCTAAAAATCTAATTAATCTAAGTTAAAAAAAATATAAAATCTAAATCTAAATCTAAAGCTAAACTAAATTAAAGAATTTAAAGCTAAAACAATCTAAAGCTAAACGAAATTAAAAAATTTAAATCTAATTAAGACTAAAAAAATGTAAAATCTAATTAATCTGAAATATTAAAAATCTAAAATCTAAAATCTATTAAAAATCGGATTAAAAATCTAAAATCTAATTAAAATCTAAATTAAAATCTAAATTAAAATCTAAATTAAAATCTAAAATCTAATTAAAAATCTAGAATCTAAATTAAAATCTAATTAAAAATCTAAAATCTAAATTAAAGAACTTAAATCTAAAGTATATTAAGAAATTTAAATGTAAACTAAATTAGTAATAATCTAAATTTAAAATCTAAACTAAAATTAACCAAAACAAAAATTAGTCGAAATTAATTTAACTTATTTGTGTTTTGATTTTCCCTTTTGCAAATGGGCGTGGAAACCGATGACCTATCAGGCTATCTTGATTCTTTGATCTCAAATCTGATGTTATTTTAATAGGCACAGGAGGAAAGGAATCAAGGAAAAAAAAACTAAGCAGAGGGTCAACATGAAGTCGCTCTATAGGGTAGCCCGAGCCGTTAATGCAAATGAACTCAATTACACTGAATCTATGCATAGATTATTTTATGCTGAATCTCTGAGCACAGGCTATCTATAAGCACTAGTTTGGATACATTATGCATGGCACATGAGGATCGAACTGCAACATCTATAGGTAATACATCTATTTCATCAGGTGAGGCATCCAATGAAATGTTAGAGGAAGACCATAAAATTTTAGATTCAATGAGGTGGCCAGGAATCATGCTACACAGTTGTATTATCCCTATCTTTTTTCGCATATCCGAGACAACACTAGCAAGAAAAGAATGACTAATACATTCTGCTCAGCATAGAAAAAATATATTATGAAGCTATCTTAAACAAAAAAAAGACCACACAAATAGCTTCATAATGATAACACCCTCTGGTGATACACCACACACAACCAAAAATAAGATTCATGATTTAATAACAATAATATCCTGAGTAAGCACGACGCCACACAGATTGAACATTAAATCAGGAAGTTAAAGACTACCAACAAAATGAACAAGAACTAGAAATAGATGTTTTAGCATACACAACCAAGGATTTCTTTGAAACACATCTCCAAAACATAGAATTTGAAATAAAATAAACACAAATTAAACATAAAATGATTTGAATCAAACTCTTCGACTATTGTAGCTTCTTGTTAAATTAAACCACGCTGATGCTTCTATTACTTTAAAAAGCTTCAAATCCTCAAACCGCTGTGAATAGAATAGAGATTCTCTATTAGAGACTAGATCATCCTGTATGATCTGATCCATGATATTATAACAGTAGTAGCGATCTTGTTTTTTCACGTATTCTATTAGAATACAAGAACCAAAACGATAAGATTCTTCTCCTTTCAGTAAACCACAACAACATTTTTAAACCAATGTAAAATGTTAGTTCATGTCGGATTCATCAGATGTGATCAAGGTTTTTACGCATGATTAGATCAAGAAATCAAATTCAAACCAAAGGTCAAGTAATAAAGAATGAATTAGCATAAAAGATCATAAACTAATGAAGCAACACAAACACATACCTATGTCATTATCGAATTACCTCCATTACCTTTCTCCATTTTGCTTTGAAGCTCCAAGTGCCCTCGAAATTATGTGCACAAGAATTCTTTCAGAGATTCTCCAATGATTGAAATGGCCAAGAAAAGTCTCTTTTATAGAGAGGCTATTCGAATGGATGACTAGGATTGATTGAAGATCAACGGTCGAGGTTTGATGAGAGGAATTAACTGTTTGAATAGTTGAGTTGATTTGGAAATTACCTCAAACAGAGTGAGGTAAAGTGGTGGATCCACTCAAAAACTTCCTTAAATAGAGTGAGATGAAGTGGTGGATCCACTTAGTTAACTGAGGAAAAGTGGTAGTTAGAATAACGAATTTTGAAGAGGATAGGCATTCAATTTAATTAATTAATTAAATTTAGAAAGTGGTTTGATTAAATAATTAACTCAAATTAATTATTTAATATAGCGGAAGAAGATTTATAGTTAAATAATTTGGACTAATTATGCAATTATAATCGAAAGCAATATGAATAATTAAACAAATATAAATTTATTTAATTATAAAGATGGAAGAATCAATTAATGGCGTAATTAAATAAATATAATTTATTTAATTAATCAAAAGAAAGACATTGGGTTGATTAGTGATGTAATTAAATAAATATAATTTATTTAATTAATCAAAAGAAGAATTAAGAAAAGGAAGGTGAATTAATTAAATAATTAAAATTATTTAATTAATAGAGGAATATGATTAAAATAATTTAAAAATTAAAATTACTTAATTATGCGGGCAAAGAAGAGAGAATGATACAAAAAAATGATGTTTGTAGGTGCAAGACATTTTCAGTGTCTACAGATAACATGTTAGAATTGTGAAAACATGAGCCACAAGATCAAACAACGAACAAAGACACCTTCCATGTGAGAGACTTGTAAACAATATATTCAATATTCCTCAACAAGAAAAAGCTACAAAATACAAGAGATAATTACAATGAGGGTTGAGTGTTATATAGGAGTAAAAACCTAAAAGAATAAAACACTCTTAAGTCTAGCTTAAGTGCATGAGAATAAATTAGACTAATAATCAATTAAAGATTAATTAATTATTAGCTAATGCATGATTACTCTAACACTTTCTAGTGATTCAAGTTAAAAAGTTGGATCCATGTTGACCATTTCCTTTATAAAAGTGGGACATAATTATGAACTTTCACCCATTAATATATTTCAATCCTTATTAAGTTTTTGCATTTCCTTCTTAATTAAGATATGTTATTACATATTATATTTTACAACTTCTTATTTATCTATGTACGTTCCATGCAAATATCAACTCTTATCAATGCACCCATATAAATTATTCCAAGTTGCTCTAAGCTTGTAGTGAGGACCCTTTTTACTGCTTTCATTTCATTTAGTTAGCCCCCCATGCAAATATATTTTTACACCTCCAAGTTCATCTACCTATGTTTTTGGTATATTGGATGGGACTCCATTTGTCACACCCTTTTATTTAAGTTATTTTTGTTGATTCTTGCTCGGCTAATCCATCTTAGACCGGAACCATGTCTTTCCCTACATACTTGAGGTCTCTCTTTCTTCTAGAGTATAATTTACCTTACAAAAATGAAACTTATCTTCAACACAATTTATAGATTTATCTTGTTATTATGGTGTACTTACTATATTTAGCCTTCTAATTTTCCTCTCCCTTCCTCTCCGTCTTATTTTTGATATTTTTCTTCTCTATCTATTAATTAACTATAAAAAATATTCCTTTTTCATATTTTTATGAATTAACATGAAACACATAGAGTTCCTTCCTCTCTTTGGATGTTATTTATACAATCTTCACAATTTGAAAGTTTCAAGATAACCCTTGAATAAATGACCCTTACCCTAAAACAACATAGATGCCCAAAGAATGGAGTTTGAGAATAATGTATGACATGAGCCTTGTGGACATTCAATAGTACCCCATTTTCTCCACTTACAAAATGTGGTATATCTCTTAGAAAACGTGATTTTAGTCTCCTTTCCATCTGTATAATGTTACTCATGTCTCATAGTTAGTTGACCAACCTCTCAATATTAAAATTGTAAATCAATCTCTACTCTTCAATAATATCAACTATTTGAGGGAAAACATGGAAGACATACATGTAGTCATGGAATATTACCTCATACTTCTGATTAATTATAGTCAATGACCTCTTAGAGGAGACTATCAAATTTTCTCATCATGTGCCCAAGATATCCCACAAGCTAATATATCAATACCTCCATCACACATGATCAACACCAAGATTATGTCTCTCTCATCAATATATGAATTTTATCACTTTTCAAGATAGGAAAAACACCCTCTCATTTAGAAACACACTCACATATGGATCATAATTCTCACACAATGCTCCCAACCACACCACCTACTCAATCCATGATTACACAATAATGAGGGTAATCATCACCCTTATTGTAGAGACCTTTAGGAGGACCACCAAGTTGATCATCACCCCTAAATAGTGATATCCTTGTGCATACTAAAGATATCCTAAGACGTATTATCTAGCACACCATACTTGAAAACATTATTTCTATCATAGTTCTTGTAGAGATATTCCTCCCTACCTTGATCCTTGAGAGAGCTATCTTATAGGGAATCCCTTTATAAGGTAGTATGTACTTGAGGTTCTTTACACCTATCACTCTCTTTCTAGGGAGTGACATCTTTTCTATAAGAAAACCATAGCAAACGCCAAGTACTTGACACAGGCTTTCACTACTATACAACACCTTAACATCTTTGAATTATACACACCCTTAGCTTTGTAGCTTATGTAATTCAATCTCTAGAGAAAAAAATCATGGGCACTGAGCCTTGCTAATTGGAAGCTTGAATTTTTAATAGGATTCAACCCCGTGTTTTGAATCAAAACTCATTGGAGAAAAAATGTTAAGTTTGTACAGTAAAGATGCCAAAGACTTTATGTCGTGTATCATCTCCTAAGATGACATCCACTAACATGTAATCTTAATATCATGGGCTTAAGAGATGATCCCCACAAAAAACTATCAAAAGACCAACACATAAAACCAATATGAGAATAAAATAGACATCCACCAACCACCTTGGAAAGGCCTAGTCTAAAACCCACATTAGCATTGACAATGTAAGTGTGTGAAAGAAAATGAGTAATGGATTGTCTTTGATTTTATTTATTTGGTATTCTTCTGTACATTAATTAGTGGGGTTCATATGAAAATCTATTTTTTAAATTAGAATGAATGATTTACTAATTTTTTTGTATCTAGATAATTCTTACAAGAATAGATTATTAGAACTTTTCAAATAATCACTCATCTTAATATTACTTTTAATTCAGATATATTTAATTATAAAATTTCTATTAAACTCTTTAATAATAATTAAAATTAAAATGATTAATAAGGTTATCTATTTTTTAATTTAAAACTTTAGTAATGGTATTATATACTTCCTTAAAACCTTCTTTAGCATTGACAACATAAGCACATGAAAAAAAGAAGTAATGGATTCTTTGATTTTATTTGTTTGATATTTTCTGAATTGTTATTAGTGGGGTTCATATGCGAATCTATTTCTCATCGAAATGAATGATATACTTTGCATACTTGTATTTATAAGAATAGAATATTATAACTTATTTGATAATCATCCATCCTAATATTACTTTTAATTCAATTACACTTAGTTATAAAATTTTAATTAAATTCTTTAATAATGATATTCTAATTTTTAAAATTAAAATGATTAATAACGTTATCCAATTTTTCTATTTAAATCTTTAGTAATGGTGCTATACTTCCTTACAACCTCCTTTATCTTTAAATGTTGCTACACTTTTTCTTTTAGATTCAAATTATTAATATCCTATTTTTCTATTAAAATATTTAATAACGGTACTAGATAAGTTTATAACCTAAATCTTCAAATGCTACTACATTTTTCATTTAGATTAGAAATTAATGTCTTAGTCCATTACTAAGAAAATACATATGACTTACAATTGATTTAAGTGTTTAATTGAATGAATAATAAATAACAATTATGCTTAATTTAAGTTGTAGTGAGGACCCCTTTTCAATACTTTCATTTCATTTAGTCACGTGCCTCTATGTAAAGATATTTTTACACCTCCAAATTCTTCTACTTACACTTTGATATAATGAATGAGACTCCATTTTTTACACCCTTTTCACTAAGTTCTCTTTGTATATCCAAGGCCTTTTTAATCCCTCTTAGACCAAACCATGTATTTCCCTACATACTTTAAGTCTCTCTTTCTTCTAGATTATAAATTATCTTATAAACATGTAACTTCTCTTTGACGCATGATATAGATTTATCTTATTACTCATGGTTCCCTTGTAGTGAATCTAGTGATTCATTAACTAGAAAAACACTTTAAATTTCTTTATTTTAACAAAAAGAACATATTAAGTTATTTAAAAAAGGTATCAACATATGGAAGATGGATTTTCCATTTAGCATAAAAAGATAGAAGATTGAATATTCTATCATTACAATATAATAAAAAATATTTTACTCATTTCTTTGATAAGATAAGAACATTGAACAAGTTTTTATTTAAATCATAGCATCATTCCTTTATATCAAGAGTACAACATTTTTCATCAAGTATTACATCTTTTAAGATTGGATCAATTTTACATTTTACAAATGTCATATCATATATGTGAAGCACAATATATTAGAATAATAATACAATGCTATATGAAAGATTAATGTGATGTCTTTGATAAACCAAGTCTTTGGTATCTCAACTACAAGAGGGAGAGAATCACTCAAGTGTTTTTCCTCCAACCACAAGCTGGAACCTTTTGCACTCTTTCCATTTGAAAGTGGACCTACCCTTCAAAAGAGTAGAAGATCCAAGGAATCTCCAAGATCTTCATGCCATTTGAAAACTAGTGGTGTCTATTAAATAAAAAAATTCATACAAATCTAGATACCCTCCAACTAAGTATGACATATCTGACTGATTTGTAACATTAGACACTGTGAACCAACAATGCAAGCTGTAATTTTGCATTACTTTGTCCAAATGTTTAATAATAAAATAATAATGTTTCATAAGATAATGTGTCGTATGTCCACACATCTCTTTCTCAAACTGATTATCAACAAAATTATATTCACATTCAATTTTTTAAAAATAGACTAAATGTCAAGAAATATTTTCAAATGAAATCATGATCTATCCTTAACATTCACCAAAAAAATGATTCAACCACTTAGTTCTTAAGTAAACCAAATCAAATCTATAATCTAAACTCTCATTGGTGGATATTTTTGTCCTAATTATTGTGCCCCAACTTTTATTTTTCATGTAAAAAAAGGCATGAGTTTTCATAAGCATATGTTCATTCATACATACATACAAACAAATCTTATACATACATATAAAATTATATGGATAAATGATTTGAAGAGGATTTTATATGATACTAAAGGGGTAAAAGTACAAAGATGTGTCACACTTTTATCAAGAAAATGACCAACAGTGATCTAACTTTTAAACTTGAATCACTAGAAAGTGGCATATATGTTTTGAATTTGGAAATGATGTAAACTAATAAAATGTGTATTTTTAAGTATATTTTATGTTTGTACTTTTTTGACAAAATTAAAAAATTATTTGAATATAATTTTTTATAAATTAACACTATAGTTTAGTTGCTGATAAAATGCTGAAAAATGATGTTACATGAGACGTCAAGCTTTATATAGTAAATTTTCTTCTTTTTTTCCTTCAATTTTTTTGTGTGTATTTATAACTTCAAACTTTAGGGCAGGGATATTTTGTTTTGCAATTTTCATAAATATATAATTTTAAATAAATATTTAAATGTGCATGTATTAAAACAAGGTTGTTTCCACTCAACATCAACTTTTATATTAAAAATTTATCTAAAATAGAAAACAAATTATACTATCTTAATCTAGACTCTTTTATCTAGGGTATCATATTTTTTTAAAATTTATTTTTAATAAGTTTTAGTATTTTTCTTGATATGGTATTCATGTAATGCCCCGCCACGCAACCCTAGAGGAAGTTTCAATTCACTACAAATGTGTACTATTTTTTTTTTAAGTGCATTATACAAACATGTTCACCTATAATTGACAACCTCCCCTAAGGCTACGTAACCGAGATTATTTAATTCCCATTCTCATACATCATCGAAATTACATTGCAATAAACATCTCAAGTAATGACATACATCTAACATAAGTAAATACAAGATAGAATAGATTAACCATCACATAATTCCATTACACAATTCCATTACATAAACCATTACAAGATTACAATCCTCATTCCCAGAATGAGTAAAAAAAATACATAAGTATAATAATTACAAGTTCCACCTCATAACAACAAGAGGGGTAAATACAACTGATACAAGAAGAATTACAATAGAACAAGAAGAGAGTAACAATATTCGCAAGTCATCCTATTGGATGTATCGCTTCCACGAACTGAAGAACAAAGGGGGACCCAACGGTTTTGGTGCATGTTCCACCCTACCTAGTGGTACCCGAAGGCCCACCCCCATGCTAGGAGATAGTAAAAATACAACATGGACAAGAAATCTACTACCTCTAACCAAAGGCTGACTAACAGAACTAACTGAGTCAACCATACATATGCTCAATATAAATCTAACACTAACATGGTTACATTGCTTCCAGACATAATAAAATCAAGTGTGCTAAAGAAATCATACACACAACATATAAACAAGGTTATCCTAGATAGAGTGTCATCGCAAGGTGCGTCATGAGATCTCCTCTGGGCATCCTTCATAGGTTTCGGTAATCCTGGTGACCTCAACTGAATCTTGACCCTCATACTCACTCAAGCGGAATCAACTACCTTTCGTATGGACAAGCTAGTTGACCTTGCCATTCCAGGCCTTCTCACTCACCCAAAGTCTAAACAAGCCCTTGTGTTTGCGAGTGAGGTTAATTTTATCTTGGTTAATGTGAATGCAACCTAGTAATCTAAGTACTTTACTTTAATTATCACTTCTTAAAAACACTTTCGAAGGTTACCCGGTTTACCTCTTTGGGCTCCGGCCCCTAACAAAAGCCACTCCTCTAATGGATAACTCACTACTCAAATCTAGACTCCAAGGGTGACTCCAGTATTACAGAACTGAATAACTCAGTCTCTCATAATCTAGGAGACGACAAATACAGAATCTCACTCCAACACTTGGAGGAAAACAATTCAAATAAATCTACCCAAGGAATAATGAATATCAACTAACATGGGAATGACCCACATACATTGGAAGACTTTTATTGCTTAACACAATTACCCGTTCCCAAAGCATTCACTGAAAGGGAAAATAATATAATAATGCATTGATAAAGAGAAACACTATGTTTGGATATCTTAAATCCATATTTCTACTTAAAGCATCTCACAGAAATTGAAATTAAAATAATATCATTATGACATTAAAGCAATTAAATTCCTTCATTAAAATAAATAATCTTCTAAATCTTATTTAAACAATAAATCCTTCATTAAAATAACTATATTTTCTCTATCTCATTAATCATGCACATTCTTAGTTTTTAGTCAAATTTGTTTTCAAAAAATACTGGTATGCTCTCATAAGTCAAATACAGAATATTAAATATATAATTTGTACTATAAGGTATATGCAACATACTTATATATCTAAAAATAGTTATTGTATTTTTATTCAAAACTACATTTAAATATAAAATCAAATCTACATTAAACATTGTATATAAAATTTTCGTTTTTACTGAAAAGAATTTACTAGATTGTAATATCAATACTTTCTGAATATTTATTCTTACCTACAAATCCATCCTACAAATACAAATATATATATATATATATATACATTTAATATGATATATATATATATATTAATTTTTATAATATTAAAAACATGTCTAATTTATACTACCTTCATAAATAATTCCTATTTTAAATACATTGAAATCCTAACACAAAAAAAATAATGAACTAAATTTCGCCAAAAAAACAATGAATAGTGGTGGACGGATTCCCCACGTTTTTTTAAGTTTAAAGTTTTTTTTGAAAGTGGTGCGCTGGTGGTACCTTGTACCGACTGGTCGCATCCATATGCATATGGTGGGGGTGGCTCTATCATGTGACAACGCGTCCCCCATAAAGGTGGGTGTGCTATCCCATGGCAGCGCCCCTCCACCAATAGATGTGGGCGGTGGGGGTTTGACCTCCCCATCCATCCTCTCAAATTTATTAATTTTAAATTTTTTATTTTTTTTATAAATTTTCTTTAGTAAATTTCGGATTTTTATTTTTATTTTTTTCATTTCATTTTTTTTTTTAAAACACCCAGAATACAATTTCGCCATTAACGAGATTTTTTGAAAACTGTGTCGACTTTTTCCAAACACATGACAATAATTTAACTTTTAACAATTAAAGAATAGTAAATATATTTACATGTTTTATGTATTTATATTAATCCATCTACAATACATATTATATAAATATATATATTATTATTTTCACAGAATATTAAAACTGGTAAAATAGGGAAAATAATTTAAAAAAAAACCAGTGTCATGAAATTGATGAATTTTTCAGAATTTCCTTCTAAATTCAAAACGATATAATTTTAATTTACTACAATTTATTCCCTCATATTTTTGAAAAATCTAAACAAAGAACTTGTACAAAACTAATTTTTGTTTGCTTTTCAATGAAATTTTCTACAGGGTTTGAATTTAAAATACAGATCTGATTGTTTTCAAGGTAGATTTTCCACAATTAATCTTAAATGTTTGTGAACATTTTAAATTGAAATTTAAACAATGGATCTATGGTTTTGTATACTAAATAATCTCCTACAGTAAATTTATCAACATTTCCTCAACTATTAAATTAAAAATTGAAATAAACATCAAGTATAAAACTTGGAATGTGATGCTACAGAAGATGATGAAAATTCATGATAGAAGCCTCCTCCAAGCTTTTCCTCCAAAGTGCAACCAATTCCAATTCCAAAATCCAAAATTCGTTTCAAAACCCTACTTGTGCAATTTCTTCAAAAATTCCCAAATTCCTCTGAAAATAATAACTTTCCAAAAATTTCTCCCTCAAAATTGAAACATGCATTCATATTAAAACTAAAATATCTAATCTAACCCTAATTCCTTTTTGCATGCAAAGTGAAAATAGATATTTATTTCCTTTTCCCATTTTCGAAAACCCCAAATTGATTTTCAAATGCAATTTCATTATTCTTTCAATTCTTTTAATTTAATTTAATTTAATTTAATGCAATAACTCAATTAATTAATTTTAATTATTTAATAATTAAATTCAACCTTTTTCAAGATTAATTTAATTAATTAAATAAATTAAAATTTAATTAATACAATTTCATAATCAACATATATACTTCATCTAAGCATAGATTTCACTTAATATTAAAATAAACTCTACTTTCAACAATACAATAATTCTAACATAATGATTGAATAATAAAGCATCCTAATCAAATCATATAATATTAAACCAAGTAGACCCGACTCACAAAACATAACGAACGACACACTAAGGATAGGGCGTAGACCTGACAATTGTTATCTAGTTACTATCTCCTTTTCAACTTAACCGTTGGATCGACATGCTTAGACCTATGAAACCAGGTGGAGTCGGTGTCATGTACCTGCAACCTGCAACCTGCAACCAAATAAACAGCATAATACAGTATATCTAGTATATAATACACACCGTGAAGAAGAAATCACGGATTCGCAGGGCGCTCACAAGCGAGTGATGCGAACCGTCCTCTTCACCAATACACTCATCCAAGACTGACATTACATCCTAATCAAAAATCACGTAATACAATATCTCAAGCTAACTCTACTAACATCAATAATCCATAATGCATGTGAAACAATAGTAAGATAATCCACATCACACAATAATCAATGTCGCTCAATAGTGGCGATCAAAACACAAACAACAAGGTGTGTCCAGTATAACAGTAGCTGCATCCCAACATAACATAAAGCAAACACACAAAGCAAAATGGAGGGGTATTACAATTCAACCTAATATTTTTGTGTTGATAACCTATTTTTTGTAAAAAATAAAAAAATAAATTAAACTAATAAAATAAATATATATTTGAAAACTATATTTATGGATCTACAAAAGCGTATTTTTACATTTAATTTTTTTTTTTTTTATATGAGTAGGAGTTGTTGAAACATTAAATTTTCAAATAATTTCATTTTTTTAGTAAATTGGCCTCAAAGTGGTTACATATGCATTTAGCCAATAATTTTAGCTGGAAAAGTTGTGGACATATTTAACTTATCTAGAATGAATCTTACTAGATCATATGTTTGACCAAAATTGATTTTTAGTTATAAATATAAAAATTCACTTGTGCTGATAAATTGGCCAAAAGTGTGACACAACTTTGTACTTTTACCCAAAGAAGATAATAAATTTGTTGTAAATATTAGAATCAAAGAAGTGCAAGAGAATATTGGTAGTCCTAAAGAAAGTAAGTCTAGTATTGGAACCAACAATCTTGTTTTAATATTTATTTCATTATTTAGAATAACATAAAATAATTAATTGAGTAGGAAAATAATAGAATTGATGTGAGATTTAAAGGAAGTTAATGAAAAAAACTACAAAAATGAAAAAGAAAACACTTTAACTATTTTTAGAGAAAATGATTCTAGAAAATTAAAGGAAAATAAATTTTTTTGGAAGGTGTTGGAAATCCTAATTCCAACCCCTCATTCTTCTCTCATATCACTATAATGAAAATTAGAAAAATAACATTCAAAATTAAATTAAAATTTAATAAATTGAAGGAGTAAATTGTAGACATTTTAACAAAAGCCTTATCAAAAGAAAATTTAGAAATATTGAGTAGTTAATTTGAGATCAAATACATAATAATTTTAGGGTCAAGATTATGGGAGGGTTTTATAAATATAATTTTACTTTTCAAAATTTTCTTTATTATGCAAGTCATATCATGCCAAGTTCACAATTTGAAGCACAAGTCAAGAATATAAGTCATGTTAAAGCCAAGTTGCAGCTCAAGTCAATACTAGAAGTCATGCATATAGTACAATTCATGTCAAGCCAAGATATGAACTTGGAGCAAGTCAAGTAAAACACTTGAGTGCAAGTTAAGCTAGAAACTTGAAGTACAAGCCAAATCAAACATTTGGACTATACGTTAAGTTATAAAATTGAATTTTAAGTTGTGTATACTCCATACATCATGTATACATCTTTTAAAACATAATATAAGATGATGAGTATAGAATTAAAGAAGATATATATACATTGAAATACAAACAAGATTAATAAAATAACACATATTATTATCATTTTATATATATATATATCTTAATGAATGTTTGATTTTTTAATGAATGTTTTGCATTCTAAAACAATAAATTTATTTGCAAACAAAGCAATTTTGAAGTGTGAAAATATAGCCTTAAATAAAGCGCACACAAAAATTATCCTATCATATTGTAAAGAATGTAAATTTTTTAAATTAAACAATTTTGAAGTGTGAAAACATAGCCTTAAATAAAACAAACACAAAAATTATCCTATCATATTGTAAAGAATGTAAACATTTTAAATATTTAACACATCTATTTTTTATTTCGCCTTAATGTGAAGCTAAACCTATGTATATTTAATTTTGATATTTTTCTTTAATATTATTTAGAATCTTAATAATTTCATGTTTTATAATTTTTTTATTTCTATATTTTTCATAGACTTGTTCTTATATGATTTAAAAGTATTTATTTGTTTGTTTTAATATATAACTATTCATTTTCTAATTTAATGTACATTTAAAAAAAATAAAAAATAAAGTTTTAAACTATTTTTTTGTCGCACTCTTAATGCATCAAAATACTTTTAATTGTATGTGTATATTTTTAATGGGGAAATCCTTTTCTTTTAAGTTTCTTAGCAACACAGGCGTGTGCTAAAATAGAGCTTACAACTAAAGTATAGATATTATTTTGATGCTTTTTCTTTAAAGTTATTTAGAATCTTAACAAATTTCTTATTTTATAAAAAAATGATTTTTATATTTTTCATAGAATTATAAATATGTAGTTGAAAAGTGTTATTTTTTTCATTTTTTTATATGTAAATATTTAATTTCTCATTTATGTAGATAATATTTGTGAACAAATTCTTTGTATTTTTAAATTTCTTAATAATTTAAATGTTAGTTGAAATAAAAAGAAGTAATTTTTAGGTTAAAAGAAAATCATATAGACATTAGAGTCGCTATTCAAATTTTAAAACAAATATTTAAATCAATCAAATTAATGACATATTTTAATCAAATAAATTACAACAAAAACTAAACATTATTTAGTAGCATTTATTTCTTGGATAACTATTTAAACTTTGTCATTGAATCATGATGTATTTTCTGCCACCAAATTTCAAACCCCTAATATGTATTTTTATAAAAGATAAAAATCCCTCATTTGTAATTTCCGTGATTAATAACTCTAAATAAAAACATCTACCTCAATTTAAAAAAAATTCAAATGCCTATTGAAATATTATTGAAGAATATTCTTATAAAAGATAAGATACCTCATTTGTGATCTGAGTGATCCATGAGTGATCCATGAGTGATCCATAACTCTGAGCAAAAGAATTTACCTAAATTGGAAAAAACAAAACAGATTCAAAATATGATAAAATATATGCACCTAAGAGCTACGTCCCGAAATCTTAACAAATAAACTGACTAGAAGGTCAAACGAAACTACCGCCATCTTCCGCTTCTCTTTCATGGTCCCGCAGCATTTCCACCGACCCTTCAATTTGTTGTGCATTTGCCTCGGCTATCCCTTCCAACAACTGCACGACTTGAGCCATGCTTGGCCTGGCATTCTCATCCTCCTGAATGCATAACATACTTGCCATAACAGCTCTTCTGACCTCTTCTCCGTCTGCCTCTTTTGATATCTTCTCATCAACAACAGCCATGAGGTTTCCCTTGTGGATTTGAGTTGCAGCCCAGGGAGGGAAGTAATATGTACTTGATTTCTGCGCAGTCAAGTCGATATTTCTGCGCCCTGATATTATTTCCAGCAGCGTCATACCAAAACTATAGACGTCTGCCTTGGGAGTGATGGGCAGCCCGGAGATCCATTCTGGAGCCAAATACCCACGCGTTCCTCTTGTGGTGGTCAGAACGCGGCTGAAATCTCTGCCCACAAGCTTTGCCAGCCCAAAATCAGCGATCTTTGGGGACAAGTCACCATCAAGGAGAATGTTTTCGGGCTTAATATCGCAGTGAATGATACGGTCTCTGCATTCCTGGTGTAGATAAATCAATCCTCGAGCAGTGCCCAATGCAATCGCGAATCTGGTCTTCCAGTTCAACACCTTTCCTTCTTCTCCTCGCTTGTTGCGAAATAGCAGAGAGTTTAGAGAGCCGTTGGGCATATACTCATACACCAAAAGCCTTCGAGAACCCTCTGCACAGAATCCCCGAAGCACGACCAGATTCACATGCTGAATGTTGCCAATGGTGCATATTTCTGCACGGAATTGCTTTTCTGCTTGTGCTGAGCGCTCTAGCTTTTTTACAGCAACTTGGGTGTTGTCTGGCAGAGTTCCTTTGAACACAGAGCCGAATGCTCCGCTCCCCAACTTATGCTTGAAATTCTTAGTCGCAAATCGTAACTCTGAGAAAGTGAACATCTTGAGGGACGCTGGAACATCCTGCTCGTCCTCCTCCGCAGTTGCCTTCTTCTGACGCTTCCGCAGAATAAACCCTGAGAACAGGAGAGCAAAAGCAAGCGCAAGAGCTCCGGCGGTCGCAGGAACTAAAATACGAAGCACGACGGATTTACTTCTTTTTCTCTGCTTGGATTCGGACCTGTCTAGCAACTCAGAAGCGGCCACACGAATGAAAATTGATTGGCCGTCAGAGGTGTCTCGCACATTTAACAAGTCCCCAAACCACAAACGGCATATAGGTATGGTAGAATTAGTCACAATAAAGGCCATGCAGGAGCAATTTCTGAGACATGCAAGCCAGCATCCTTGCAGCGTTTGCATCGTGGTGTAGGAAACCGCTTGATTATCGTCCAAATAAGTGTCCTTCACTTCCCGGAAACCGTCAGTTGTGCCATTTGAGGCAGAGCATTGCAATGGTCTCCGCCGGACACAACCGCTTGACCACCATTGTTTTGAATCCCAGGCACGATTGTCCCTGGGCCTGAACCCCTCCAGACATCTGCACGCATCGTACGCATTGCTTGTGCTGTACCCATTGGACTTCGCATACGCATTGCATGCTGCATAGGCTCCACACTCGTTATACACATTGCATTGATCTCTGGGTGTGAAGCCATTCAGATTCCATCCCCACTTTTCCCCCAGAAAGTATCTTCCTATTTCGCCGTTCTCTCCCATGACTACCCTACTCATTATCATACCTGAGGGAATCAACAAACAGTACATTAATGAAGGGGAAAGCGTTACGAACTCCAGTCCAGCATACCCTGGCATGTTTCTGAAGCGCCCGCCACTCCACTCTCCTGTAGACCAGTACTGAACACTGTCGGAGAGCAACAGAAACTGAGTCCTCCCGGGGGATGGATCCATTCCATAAGAGAATGGCCCGGGGGCAGGATCCGTAGAACTCTTCCAAGAAGTCAGTTTCATGCCTTTCCACATCTTCATCCCGGGCAACAATGTGTCTCCTGGATATCTGAAACTCTCCCAGACGATCTCGGACCCGTTTTGAGCACCCAACATAATTAGATTACCATTGTCCAGCATCAATGCGCGGGATGCTCTCAGGCTATTGTTGGAAGACCAAATCGATCGCCCATTTAAATCAAACAGCCTGAGACGACCGTCTCTCGAAAAGTTAAGGACGCCAGGCGTATTTACGATAGGAGTCTCCCTGTTAGCCACCCAAACCACCGTCTTCTCGGGGATCTGGGAAAACCAGATGCCGACATACCACCTATTTGTTCCGTTGGGATTGAAAAATCCCAACGCGAACATGCCATTCTTTGAAATGAGGGTCTCCTTTCCCAGCAAGAGAAGCGCCCAACCGAAGGGTGTCTCATTCCAGGGAGTGACATCTTTGCAGTAAGAGAACCATAGCAAACGCCAAGTACTTGACACAGGTTTTCACTAATATACTGCGCCCTCCCATCTTTGAATTCTACATGTCCTTAGCTTTCCAGCTTATGTAGTTCAAAAACTGGAGCAAAAATATTTTGGGCTCTGAGTGTTGATTCCAATTGCTGATTTAAGTAGGCAAGCCTAAGAGAGAAGAACGCAATTGCTTACCGAATTCAAAGCTTGACCTTTTACCAGGATCCAACCGCGTGTTTTGAATCAAACGCTGTGGAGATGTCAAAAATCTTGAAGTTAGTATGGGATACCAGAGACTTTCTGCCGTGTATCAAGAGGAGGATGAGAAGGAGGTAGATATGCTGATGCAGAGAAGTGATAAGTTGAGGAGGTAGGTACAGGTTCAGTGAGGCTGAGGTAGTGGTGGAGGTTGTCATCCCCTCCACCCACCATCATAGTCTTAGTGGCGATGCTAATGGAATCTGTCGACCCATTGGAGGCATTAGTAGTAGGACCATTTGATGCAGGAGGTGTAGGACCCAATTTCATTGCTCCCCTTGACCCACACGGGCAAGCTAGGGACCCAGGTATTGGAGTTGTTTATGCTATTTCTTTTTAGTACTTTTAGTTTTGACTCATGTATATATTTATTCTTTTGGTATATATATCATGCGATACTAATGAGGCCACTTTATCTGTGGTTGCAGGGGACACAAGAGTGGATTGTGTTCATGTAGTGCATATCAAAGGTGGCCCTCGTTGTGCCCATCCAGGAGACCGTTCTTTAGGGATACATGTCAGCTTTGGTGAGGCAATATGCCCATCTTTTCAAGTCATTTGCACACTTAAGGATGACATACGAGGAGGCATGGCTAGAGGTCATCTAAAGGACCACTGATGTCACCACCATCACAAGACAAAGGGATCAACAGTCGATGGAGCTATGAACTATGCTCACCAAGAGAGATGTTGAGGTAAGGATGAGAGGTGAGAGTGCCATTGAGACATGTGACACTCTTCAGATCTGACTCGATGACCTCATAGCACAACCAACACTTGAAATGGTGGTAGACGATCTATAGTTGCGGGAAGCCTTGTGGAGAGTTGAGTTATAGATATCCTCACTTCAGGGTGAGATCAGAGGAATACGGTCAAACATGTTAGCCTCAGGGTCACATAGATCCTACTCCATATCCACCATCTAGCCACATCCACCATAGCCACTAGAGCAAGAGGGCTCAAGGAGCCATGCACTTGGGAATTAGATGTTCATTTTGATACACACCATTTTATAGTGATGACACATATATTTTTTATAGCATTTTTATGTATAGACATTGACAAATACATGGTCATCACTATTTTTTATGACAGTGATGTGATACATGTGCATGACTTACATTTGATACTTATATTTATATATACATGAGATTTTGATTCTAATATCATGGTCTTCGTTGTTTCATGTGTATGCGTTTTACTTTCATGTGTGATCATGTGATGGATGTTATATTTATGGATGTATTTTTAGATTAGATACTATCATGATCCAATAAATACACATGGACGCATGTTAATTAAATACAATGATGATCTAATTGCCTAACCAAAAGATGTAATGTAATGCATGGGTACATAACATAGTGAGACACATGTATGTATGCCACACACACACACACACATGTTCACATCATAACACAAAATCTAATCATGTGTTAATGAAGGGATGCCAACATGCAGTACACTGTAATCCATGAGGGACGAGCATCACACACACATGATACATAGACACTATGTGTAGTATCAACAAAGGTGCATCATATTAACATGTTATTTTAGAGGTGTCCCATCCATAGATGAAAATCCATAGGCACCAAAACCATACATAGAGATGATAATGTAAGGGCCTAACCAATCAGGACTAAATTTCCCCCTTTGATCAAGTGGTGCATTTTACAGTCCTCCGGTTCTCATAAAGAACTAGATCGCCTACCTTGAATGTTCTAGAAATAAAACACCGATTATAGTTTCTAGAGAGTGCTCATTGATAAGAGTTAAGGTGGTCAAGGGCCTATAATCGACACTCATCGAGAAAATCAAGCTGATGCAAATGATTAGACAGTAAGTTTCATCATCAATTAGTCCTTTAAGGGAAACCTTGAAAGATGGAATTTCCAACTAAAGGCATGATAGCTTCGGTGCCATACACAAGTTTGTAAGGTTTCATTCCCATCATTGTATGAAAACTTGTGTGATAGGCCCATAAAGCATATGTTAATTGAGTATGCCAATCTTTATTGTGTTTATTTACTATTTTTCGAAGAATGAGCTCAAGAGTTTTATTAGATGCTTTAGCCTAACCATTGGATTGAGGATAGTATGGTGTAGAAAATATATGCTGAATATGAAACTTCTCCAAGAATTGCTTCAAATACTTGTTCTTGAATGATGTACAATTGTGTGAAAAAAGGTAGAATTCAATCTGAAGTGAGTGATAATATTTTTTAGAAGAAATCTATATATGGCTTCAACATTTGTGGATCGAAACAGGATAGATTCAACCCATTTCGTAAAGTAATCGATAGCAGTAATGATAAAGGTGTTCCCTTTAGAATGATTTGATATCTTTCCAATGATATCCAACCCCCATTTTGTGAATGGCCATGGAGAGTTCTGATTCTAAAGCTCTTGAGCAGGTGAATGAATCACATTATTATGTTATTGACACTGCAGAAACTTCTTGACAAAGGCAAAGGAATCTTGTTTCATTGTATGCCAAAAGTATCCCATGTGAATTAGTTTTGACATTAGGGATTTACCACCAAAATTTCCAACCCCAAAACCTGAATGGGCTTCCTTAAGGGCAAGGGGTATTTCCACCTTAGTGATACATCAAGGAGAAGACATAGTAAGATTTTTGGTAAAGAACATCCAATAATACAACATAGCGGACTGAAAGTTTTTTTATTCGAGTGTGATCTTTCTTTGTCGCATCATCGGGAAAATTTCCTACCTTCAAATATTTGTAAATGTTTGAATACCATTCCTCCAAGTCTACATGAGCACACATGAGATAATTGAATTCAAGTTGATCAAAGACAATAGGAGAGTGAAGAATGTGAACCACAAAGTGGTATTCTTATATATCTGTATTTGAGTGTACCAGAGAAGCAACACTCACCATGGCATTACGTGTCAATTTTCTCTCCTAGGGACACTATCTATCATAAAAGAAGATAGGTGATCAAGTAAAGATAAAGCCAAATCTTGATAATAAGATAACTTGCTCTACTTTTCTTGATTTACAATAAGCTCATAGTCACCATGTATGTGAATATGTTTTATGTTTAAAACAATCATGGCACGTAATCCAATGACAAGGGCTTCATACTCGATGATATTATTAGTACATTGGAAGTCTAATAAAAAAGATAAAGGAACTAGCTTACCTTTGGGTGACATTAGGACTACATCTACCCTAGAGCTAGCTTGAGACCTAAATCCATTGAAGTACATCTCCCATACCAAATTATGATCAATTACAAAGAGATCTTCATGGGGAAATAAGTCTAGACCAAGGAAGGTACAAGATAAAGGAGTAGCTACCAAGTGATCAGTAATTGCTTAACCTTTTATAATTTTTGAGCCACAAATTTTATGTCAAACTCAGAAAGAAACATTACCCATTTCACCAACCTTCCAACAAGATTATTCCTAGTGAATAAATTCTTTAGAAGATCACTTTTCACAATGACATGAGTTTCAACATGAAGAAGGTAATGTATTAGCTTCTACATTACGAAGATGAGAGCAAGACATTGTTTCTCCATAGTGGAATAGAGAGTTTCATAATCAATAAGGAAATGACTAATGTAATAGACTACCCTTTCCTTTCCATCATCATCATATTGAGCCAACAAGGCTGCTAAAGCATAAGGTAATGCAGGAATGTAAATACAAATTTCTATCTTGCATAGCCAACATTAAGACAAGAGGATTAGCTAGATAACTTTTGATTTACTCAAAAGCTCTCTAGCACTCATTATCCCATAACAAACTTGTGAAAGGAAGGGTATGATAAGCCAACTAGGATATGAATCTACAAATCACCTAAATATTTCCTTGCAAAATTTGTAGCTGAGAGATGTTTCTAGGTGGAGGCATGTTAACAATTGCATCGATCTTATTTGTGTCAACCTCAATTCCATGATGAGTGACTATAAATCCTACAAAAATTCTTGTGTCAACGCCAAAGACACACTTAAGAGGATTTAGCCTCATTTTATAGAGTTGAATCCTTTCAAAGATAACACAAATACTTTCTACGTGATCCTAACAAGTTGTAGATTTTTCCAAGATATCATCAATGTAGTCTTCTAGAATTTTATGAATGAAATCATGAAAAATTAAGGTCATCACCCATTGGTAAGTTGTGCTTGCATTATTTAACCCAAATGACATGAACACATAGTAGAAGGTACCCCAAGGGGCGGTGAAGGATTTCTTATATTGATCCTCTAGGTTAATATGAATCTAGTTATAGCCCAAGAAGCCATCCATAAAAGACAATAAGGGATGGCCTACAGTCGAGTCTAGAATCATATCGATATTAGGTAACAAAAAATCATCTTTGAGATAATCCTTATTAAGATCATGAAAGTCGATGAAAACACGAATATAGCCATCAGGCTTGCTAACAGTGATGATATTCAATATCCAAGGTGAATAGTTGATAGGATGGATAAAGCTTTTTTTTAATAGCTTCTCTATCTAAGTCTTAACCAACAATGCAAACTTAGGATTCATCTTTCGAATCTTTTCTTGATGGGCTTAGCATTAGGACATAAGATGATATTGTGGACCACAATGAACTCATCAATACTTATCATGTCCTTGTATGACCAAGAAAATATATTGGGATAAGAATGTAATAGAATAGAATTTTTCTTAGCTTCTTTTGAAGAAAGGCACTTTCTAATCTTAATCACCTTTTCAGAAGATTTAGGATCCATGAAATCTTTAGTAGTACCCCCTTGAGGAGAGGACTATGATCTTCAGGGTACGGTATAAGAACACCACCATCCATGTTAAATAGAGGAGCCTCCTCATCCACATTCAAGACGGATTCTCCAAAGTATGCTTGTTTGTGCAAGCGATATGAGAATCAGTGCTTATGGTGAAAAGAAGGAAAATGAGAGTAGGCACCTAAGAATTCTCTTAGTGCTTCCTATGAGGAGAAAAAATCTAGGGTAACTTCATCAGGTTCTATTGTGCCCTCTATCTATTTAGGGTGAACTAAATTAAGAGGTTTGAATAAAATCATTTTAACACTCCACCATGGTTTTTGTATAGATTGTTCAATAGAGCATCCTAGTCCCAAGTTATGCTTGTGAGGTCTAGCTTCATAGGGACTTGGATAGTTGAGTCGTAGCATGTTTGTAAGGCCTAGGAAGAAGGTGATTCCACATAGATAGTGTCATTCCACCAATGGATTTCAAATGTCTCCACAAGGTCACAATCATTCTTCTCATCAGGGTTACAAACATTAGCCTCCTTAGTAGAAGCATGATTATCTTCCTTAGCAAGGGAAATACGTGCTCCTCAATAGGATCACAATTATCCCTCTTAATGGGAGGATGATAAGGTTCCTTAGCAAAGGTTTTTGAGGTTATCGAAAGATCAAGGTGGATGGGATCTACTTCGTATTCTCTAATAAATAATTCAGGGAAGTCTAAGGATCCCCAATCATCACCATGACATGAATTTAATTTAGAAGAAGAGGTAGATGGGGAAGACTTAGTACTTTTTTCTTTCAACTGCTCCTCTTCAAAGACATTTGTTTTAGGGGTAGTCTCTATGGATGGCCCTACTAAAGAACATATCAGTGCATTAGAGGTTAGTGATGGAATATAATTTTAAGAGTGGAAACAACTGAGGCTCGACCAATGACAACCAACTCATAAAGATGGATAGCTTTGGGGTTAGCCTTAATTTTGATTACTTGATTATTAGCTAAAAAATCTATACAATGATGTAAATTAGAGGTTATAGCTCCCATAGCGTGAATCCAAGGTCTTCCCAAAAGAAGATTGTAAGGTAAGGAGCTAGGAATCACATAAACTAAGGAGGGTAAGGTAACAGGTCCTAGCCACAAAGGAAAGATTATCATGCCCAAATCTTGATGACCAATATTATAGAATCTATGAATATACAATGAAGAAACAACTAAAGAAGAAGAATCAATCTTAATCTTAGGTAATAGAAATATACCAAAAACATTGAGAGCTAAATTGGTATCAATAAGGGTATGTCTAATACAAATATTATTAACACTAACTATGATCATTAGATGATATTCTTATTTTTGCAAATCCAGGGGTGAGATCTCTTACAGATAGAACATAATATTTGGTGAATCCACACAAATACGGGCCATCAACACATTAACACCCATCAGTTTGGTGGAGGTAGGTAAGAAGAAATTTTGCAAGGCTTCCTGAAGCATACCTTGATACACTGGAGTGATCTGAAGCAAATCCCAAAGTGAGATCTTAGTCAAAGTAACTCAGAGTTTCTCGACAAGATCATAATCACTAGGTGCCTTAATCGAAAGTGGCAAAGACATAAGAACCAAAGTAGGTAGAGAAATAGGAACAAAAGGTTGTTGATTCAAGTTTTTCTAATTTCCTCTAGTATTATATGTGTTCCCTATGACATTATAAGAAGAAGAGTCTATAGCTTTTAATAATCTTTTATATAAATCCATTAAGTCACTAGAATATGGAACCTTATAGATATAATGAATCCTCTTAGGAGAAGGGCTAGTTAGAGTCAAGTAAAAACAAGGTCTCTTAGGCTTTGAAGGAGCTACAAAGACTACAACGACATTCACCAACTTCTCAAGTTGTGAAGATGAAGTAGGTGTTTATTCAAGAGATCTACAGATAAGAGTGGATGTCTCTAATAAATCATCCAAGGCATCATCTAGCATATCAAAATCTTCCTTAGAGAAAGAATTATCACAAACATTAAAACATTGCAGAAAAAGATTTGACATGTTTCACGTCGAGTTCACCAAAATGTAGAGTAAAGGGATTCACTACTCATGAGTCTCTTTCTTTCCAAGAGAATCCAAGGGAATAAACTTCCATAAACTATCTCGAGTTTTACTTAATTGAACTAGAAGGTAGAATGAATAAATTGCAAAGAACAACCCGAAGGAAAAATATCAAAAATGATAATCAGATAGACTACTTTAGGGGCTAAAAGAGTAGGATATTGAGATCTCGATCACAAAAGGAGTAACTCTCAACCAAAGGATGAAAACATGAGAGTGGGACACTAGTGTGATGCACTGAAGTCCCAGAGGCACACTGGTGTCCTATACAAATGGAGCACTAAACCTCCAAATATAAATTCTAAAGGCCTACTAACTATCTTAGATCCGAGGTCTCTTTATCTAGCTAAATTGATAGAAAGTAAGAAATGTTGAAAATACACAAGGTAGAGGACCCAATTACAAGAGGTCATGCATTTGAAACCTTTCTCCAAGTTTCACATGGACAACCTGCACACAAGATGAACCAGAGAAAATGTTGGGGCTATTTTTGGGCTTGTTGCAGTCAAATCCTTGTTTTGATGTTCCCACCTCCATGGAAAACACGATAAATAGAGACAAATAGACATAAAATAAATAAGCACAAGGTGATAAAAGAAAACCCTGCTCAAGGAGGAGAACTCATATCATGAGATAAAGATGCAATAATGATATATTCACAAATAGAAAAGAAGAAAGAGAGTGTTACCAATAGTCTGTGGCTCCCTCTTGGCTTGATAGACACAATGATGAGCACTTGCAAGAGAGCTTTGGCTATTGGAGGGACCTCAATCTAATATAGCTTCACCATAGAACCAAGATTGAGAAGAGAAGAGCAAGAGAGTAGAGTGAGAAAAAGAGAATGAAGTGTTAGAATCCAATAACTTGTAAAGTGAGAGTGAAATAATGAGTTTTATGTTATTGCATGGGTGGGAGGTGCCATTAATCTTAGAATTTAACTACAAGGACATGTGTCATGAGTCAAATATTCCAAGATTCCTTGTTTAAACTCTGAAAAACATAGGGACACTAGTGTGTCGTGCAAATGTCCATGCATTGACAGGTGTCCAACTCATCATTTCTCGAGAGACAAGGTGGCAGACAGTTGTCACTTCATCGTTGGTCCTCATGGAGTTAAAATTGTGAAATTTTGACCCATAAGGTTCTTGTCATAAATGTGAGTAGGCACAATAAATGTATGGTCAAATGTAGAAATGTGAACTTGTGCCCAAGGTACAATTTTATGACATTACACATTCAAATTTCAAATTTCAAATGTTGGCTTTCGAGATCTAATTGTCAGGAAATTAGAGAAATGCCTATAAATACCTAGTCTTTTCACCATTTCAAAACTATAACAAGAGAAAATAACAGATAAAATTCAAGAAAGCAACATTGAGCAACATATTTCATCATACACATTTGAATTTACAGGTCTTCATGCATATTTCTAGATTTGATCAAGCTTTGTTACATGATTGAAGGTTGATTCCTATGGAAGAACATGATGGGATGATCCCACATAAGTAGGTTACAATTTTATTGATGAACAAAAATTGCTTGGGCACTCAAAAAAAATTGGGGGCGTTTGCTAGAAGGGGGGGTTCACTAGAACCCCTTAATGGGTTCGCTAGAAGGGGGGTTCACTTGAATACCATGTCAACTTTTTTTTTAATGGTCTTAATTTTTTTAATTTATTTTTAAGGGAGTTCTCCCCCTTTCTAGTGACCCCCCTTCGCTCAAAGGGGTCCAAGGGGGTTCTCTCAAAGGGGGGTTCGCTAGAGCCCCCCTTTTTTGCCCTTGCCCCCCCTCCATCTACAATTTTACGCAGAATTTTAGGTTTCAAAGCTTAGGTTGAGGATCAAAATGGAATCAATTTGAAAAACCCATGTGGATGATTATAGTCCTCGAAATGAGCTCTCTATCAAGTATAATTTTAATAAATTTTTATTTTATTATGTATATTTTTTAGTTTAATTAAACATAGGTTTTTCACAAAAAGTCAAGCTCAATGTTCTGTACATGTGGAAAAATAGTAGATTATCAAAAAAAAATCTAAAGAATATCTATATTTTTTGTATTCATGTCCTTGATCCAACAAAAAAAGTGAATTTCGATACGAGTGATCCCACAATGCTAGTTTACAATTTCTAAGATTTTGATTTTTTTTGAAATCACATATTTTTAGAAAATATAATGATTTAAGTCTTAAAAAGTTCCATTTTAAGGATTCCAATTGAAGAGGGTTTGATCAAACCACCTTAGATCAAACTCCCTTGGATATAACCCTGCTGGTTTTAAACCATAACTATAATAGCATCTCCTTTACACCTATCTAAATGCTGATAAAAAACCATTTTTGATTTACCTTTTGGGGGATCAAATGAATTCATTTAAAATTTATTTTTTGTAAGTATTTAGTCCTTATTATAAGCTTTCCAAAAAGTATAATTTTAAATAAATTTATTTTTATTATTATATTTATTTTTTATTTCTTGTGAATGTAAGTTTTTCACTGAAAATCAAGCTCTTTGTTCTGCACATGTGGAAAAATAGAAGATTATCAAAAAATATATATATATATCAATGCACTAAATATTGAAATCCTTGATCCAACAAAAAAAATTGAATTTCAATATATACAAAAAAAGTTATGTTGTATATAGTTTGCCTATGTCTGAATTGTAATTGGTTTGACTTCAAAACTTGATTAAGGAAAAAATATTCAATAAAACACCATGAAACCAAATGAAAGCACTAGATATCATAATTGCAAATCTAAATTCAAAAAAAAAGAATTGTATCCTTCATGGAAAAAAATTTATGTTGTATACGGTGAGCATCACTCCTTAAAAATGGTGTTTACTGGAAAAAAAAAACTAGTTTTCGAAAGAGATGGAAAAAGAAGTTCAATTTGATTCCAATTTTTTTGAAAAAAATATATTTAAAATCTACAGGCAAAATGTCACAAATCACTAGTTTGCATAATCTTCAAATTCCTCATGTTTTAGCCGCTATAGGTGCCTGAAAGTGAAGATTTAGTTAGAAAAAATCAGTTCAGTGTCTAGTTTGGCCAAAAATTGTAAACCAGTATTGTTGGATCACCCATACATACAAAAACAATTATGTGTTACACAGTACACCTATGTCTAAATTGTAATAGATTTGACTTAAAAACTTAATTAAGAAAAAAATATTCAATAAAACACTATGAAACCAAATGAAGATGCTTGATATCATAGTTACAAATATAAATTCAAAAAAAAAAAAATCTTTCATAGAAAAAAAGTTGTGTTATACAGTGAACATCACTCTTTAAAAATGGTGTTTACTATTAAAAACTAGTTTTCGAAGGAGATGAAAAAAATGCAATTTGATTCCAATTTTTTTTTAAATTCTAGAATCTACAAGCAAAATTTCACAAATCACTATTTTGCATCATCTACAAATTCCTCATGGTTTAGTAGCTATAGGTGTTCAAAAGTGAAGATTTAGTTAAAAATGTTCAATTCAATGTCAAGTTTGGCCAAAAGGTGGAACCCACTATTGTGGGATCACTTGATGGATTCTAGGTTTGGGAGATGCATTTGGCCACTTGCCCCTACCTAATTACTTGTTTCCTAAGTGTTCTCATCTGCAAGCTTCATTCCTCTTGTAGCCTAAAGCAATGTATCATTGCATTTTAGATTTACTTAGAGTGTTTTGACTTCTCCCTAATTGGCTCTTGCCATTTTCATCTAGGAATCTCTCTCTAACATACTTGAGTAAGGTTTCTTTGCATTATAGCTCATAACAACCTTAGACACATATAAGTTTAGGGATCACACACTATTTTCTATCATATCTTTGGTTTTTTGTTGAGGTTTAATTACCATTACAATGGTTTTATTGAGGTAAACCCCCATATAGCCACCCAAACCATTTCTTTTTTAGATTTATTTTAGGTCCAGATCTAAAGACAAAGATTTACAAGTCAATGAATAGAGAGCAAATAGAGGGGTATGAGATCAAATTTTAAATTTTTGGCAAGGCTTACAAAGACCCATACTCCCATGGGTGATTGAGTCCCTTTCTACACGCCAAATCTAACTTTTAGTGGTAGGTGCACAGTCTCTAGTTCTTCGCAAATCCACTTGCATGTTACTGTTTTAGTCTATGTAGTTTCAAGATATTGCATATTCCATATTAGGTTATATAGTTCAATTATGTTAATCATAAAAAAAAATTTCCAATCTATTTCTAAGGCTTGAAAGGATCAAATCTAGGTCTGATTGACTCACCTTTGGGGTTGAAAGTCAATCTATGCACCTTGTTGATTTGCATCCTAATGAAACCCTTGAAAAAGTGGGATTGATATTAGATTTTGGACAATAAACTTAATGTCATCCATTTTCCTATGTTTCAAAAATATAAAATCATAACACCTATACCTTGTCCTAAGGGTTATTTTATGGATGTCTTCATCCTTCAATTTTAATTGATGATACCTGATCTGATATCAAACATTGAAAAGACACTTGCACCACTTGTTTGATTAAAAATATCATCAATATCAGGTAAGGGGTATTTTTTTATTATTATTACTTGGTTAAGCATACAATAGTCTATACATAAGCACAATGTTCCATCCTTTTTCTCAAAAAAAATCACTAGTGCTTCCCAAGGTGATACACTAGGATGAATCAATCCTTTGGCTAACAAATTTTGCAACTAGGATTTTAAATCCATCAAATCTGGTGTAGTCATACGATAGGGTTCATTGGACATAGGTTTTAAGTCTAGTGTTATATCTATTGCAAAATCAAAGGCTCATTTAGGATGTATCCTTAATAATTCATTAGGAAAAAAAAATTACAACTTTTTAAGGAATGGGTAATCTTGAATAGATGGCTCCTTTGATTTCTCAAATGATTCCTCTTTAAATTCATACAATTTCTATAAACCATAGAATATTAGTTCATCTAAAACAAATAATTCTTTAAAATCTTCAATTTTCGCTATCTTATTTGTAAACATCTAACACCCTTTTATGTTATATCTTTTTAGTCATTGTAGAGATATGACTAATTTTAATTTTATGTTGAATTCCTTGGATCAAAGTTCGGTTTCCTAAATAATTATTAGGAATTTGACTATTTTTCAAAAAATGTATTTTTTACCTATGATTCCATAACCAATTCACATCTAAAATGACACCATGTGACCCCAAAGGAGCTACATAGAGGTTGGATTTAGTTGAAAAAGTTGTTAATCTTACTTCAAATTCAAACATAAACTTATCTACCTGATCTCTCAAAGGATTTGCATATTAGAGTGACCAAGGTTTAGCCATATATCCCACTCACACATGAATTATTTTTTAAAAACTAGGAGCTATAAATTGTTTAGTTGCACTGGTGTCAAAATTGAATTAGGTATTCCAATAAATTACATGTAGGATCAATTGATGTGATCTAATATTTTGTCTGATGATTATCAAAAACCACATGGATCCTTTGCTGAAATGATGCTTATTGAGATGGGATAAAATAAATTTGGTATTGGTTTCCTTGAATTTTTTGGATATTGATTCATATAATGATCTCCTTCATAGTTGAAATGTCTACCTAGAGGCCCTTTTTTTTATGTTGGACAATCATTCTTGAAATTCTCTCCTAAGTTCTTGAAATTCTTTTTTTTTCTATTTTGGGGTTCATTTCTTTTTGTTACTAGATCCTTTCCCATTTGAATTAGGTTTAGAGTCTTGATTCCAATTATTCTTTTTGAATGATGGAAATGATTTAGACCATGCAAACTTCTTCCTAATCTTATCTCAATATGCCAAGATGGACTTTGGTTTTTATTCTTGCTTAATTTCCTTCTCAAAAGCTTGGTCTATGGTGGTTGGTCCATGAAAATCTACTATACCTCCAATTTCGGAAATTAGATTCATGATTAATTTCCTTATTCAAAATCACTCATCATGTTGATATTGTGGTACATAGGAGTCTAAAAAAAATCTCCTAATACTTTGTTACCAACATAATATATCTAATAATTATTATAGTATTTGAGAGTCACCTACTTGATCAACTAATTGTTAATTTAGGTGAGAATTTTTAAACTATAGATTTTAGTGAGAAAAAATAAATGGATGTCATTATAAGTTGTTTGAAAATAATTAATTAAAATTTAATATAAATTGTTGAAAATATGATAATAATTATAATTTTCATTGTACATAAATCAATCAAATATCACATAAATATTTATTATTACTATTAATAATAATATAAATATTAAAAAATATTTTAGAAATATTAAGAAAGAAAAACATCATGTAGTTGGTCTCTTGCCTCTAATTTTTTATATTAATTATTATAATATACTTATTTAGACTAATAAAATAGGGAGTTCACTATCATGTAAATTTATATCTTAATTCACAAATTCAATTAAAAACAAATACTTGACCCATTAGGAATCTAAACAAATCATCGCGCAAAGGTTGAGGCTAATTTTATTAGCATAAATTTTGCATTGGATAAGGGCTATTCAAAGTTTTGGGTGGAGGGAGACTCCCTCAATATTGTCAATTGCTTACTTGGAAATCAGAAGCTGAGCTGAACTTTTGAACATCTTATTATGGATTCCATAATGATGCTAAGATCCTTTGACGAGATCTATGTCACGCATATCTATAGGGCGGATTCATTTGCAAATAAGATTGTCAACCTTAATAATTTCAAGGCATGGGAGGAGTACTCTCTCCTTCCTGAGGAATCCAAGTTTTTAATGTGAAATGATAGCTGATTTAGAGCTTGTGATTTGGGGTGATTGAGCAATTATCACCCTCCTTATTACCACACATTTTATGGGTTATATTTCGCCAAATCCTATGTTCATTCTTAATTTTGCAAAAGTGATTTGGATTTGGTATTTTTTAATGGTGACTGTTGAAATGGGTGGATATAGGAGTAGAGTTGAGCCTCTATCTTGTGAGGGTTAGAAGAAAAAACAAAAAAAATGGAGAATCCTGAGGCATGGGTAGTTTACACCTTTCTTGGAGAGGCTTCATGGCCACAATCCCAAAGCCTCTATAGATTTTATCCATTATTGGCACAATATATGTTTTAAGGTGAAGGGAGTGGAATTTGTTATTAATGAATATTTTATTGTCTTTATCACTAGGCTACCAATGGATGGCTACAATTTTTTTAAGGAAAGGAAGAGCAACGATGAGGATATCGACCAATTCTTCAAGGCAAATGAACGAGTGAAGCTAATTAAGATTCGAGCTTGGGGGTATGAATAGACTTCCCTTAAGTGTATCTGGGCTAAAGTGGCTAAGGTTATAATGCGATATGTTACTCTTGAAGTTTGTTTCACTACTATTCTACAACATCATTTTACCCTGCTTAATCATTTTAGACATGGGTTGCATGTTTCATTTCCATTTTTTCTCTTTTCGTCTTTGGAAGTTTCCGTTTATGCCCATTTGAGGAATTGTAGGGCCCCCATTCTACATGAGGGTCTCATTTTTCTCATCATGGAGCATGTGAGGGCTCATACACCAACAAAATCTATTAAAGGCAAGGAGAAGGCCATGAGTGAGGATTCCTTTTCAATTGGGTCAAAGACAAGTGTTGATGATGATACTGACTAGAATATGGAGGAGGACAACACTGTGAGGGGTTCCTTTTCCCCTGTGGAAGCTTCCTCTAAAAATAGAAAGAAGGGGAATTTAAGGAAGAAAGGCCCTGCCAAGTTAGTTATGCAGAAATCGGACTCCCGTGGGTCCCTGTCGGATAGGGAAGATACTAATATTAGCTCTAGTGGTTCTCATCAATGGTAGTCCAAGGAGAAAGTTGAGTATCATGAGGTGGACTCTGGTATGTATGGTAATGAGGAGAAATAACAATCAGTGGAGGCTAGGGTTGATGTGACGAAGGAGAATCTGTGTAGGGCTTCTAGAAGGATTGCTAATTTAAAGATGTAGGGTTCAAAAGGTGGTAGGAAGGGAAAGAAGGTTACTCTGGAACAAGAATTGGTAAAGGATGTAGTGGAAAATATTGTTGTTATTGATGACTCCCCTATCCTACATACTTCTCCTCATGGGGAGGGTGATGGGGTTCCCAATAATGAAGATGTCTCGATTGAGAAAACAGTGAGTGAGGATATTGGTGTCAACCCTAACCTTGGGAAGTTGGAACCATTGAAGGTTAATCCTCTTTCTGAGGATTTTTCTTATTTGAATGATGACAATACCTCCATGTTTGAACTATTATATATGGATTTGTTGGGTGCCACATGCACCTTTATACTCGCTAAATGGGTATTACAAGAATTTAACAAGGTTAATATCAAGATCAGGGGCTTGAAGGAGAACATGAAAAACAAGTAGAAGGGATCTTCTTTGGATCTTCCCATTGAGAGGTTGGTTGACTTGGAATGTTCCTTCTCTGATTTTAAAGCCTAGTGTGAGAGTCGCCTTGGTGAAATGGAGGGAAGGGTAAAGGAAACAAATGAGGATATTAGGAAGTTGTTGCAGGTAAGCCATAGCTCAATTAAAAATAGTGCAGAGTCTTTGAAGGTTTTGTTTGATAAGATTAGTCAACTTAGGGAGGATCATATGTATTGTGTAGATATGCTTAAGAATGACCAGACCTCTAAAGGTAAGGGGAAGAAGACTGCTAAGGATACGACTAAAGGCCCACGTACTCAAACAAGGGGGAACCTTGGGAAGTCCTTCGAGGAAGAGAAGAAAGAGCTAATGGACATGGTGAACCTGCACTATAACTAGGAGATCGAGGTGGCTAACAACTTCAAAAATATGAAATATATTTGTTTTTTCTATTGTTTTTTTTGTTTCTATTATTCTATTGTTGGGTCATTGTTTTTGGTTGTTGGTATGTTGTTGGTTATTACTTATGCTTTATTGTGTTTTTTTGTTATAGCAACATTTTGGTCTAAAGTGTTGTAAAGGGTTTTGGGTCCCTTCAAACCTATTTTTCCAATATAATCAAAACAACTACTTAAGAATAATATCTTTGGATATTTTTTATATAATTTTTTAAAAGATAAATATGGATGAGTGCACAAAGATGGGAGGACAAAAACAGAGACAAACCCACTTTTAAATTTCAAAAAATCCATATCATGAGTGTGTTATAATGCACTCACGTTATTTCTTATTTAAGAAGAAAAAGTTCATTTCATTATTTCTTTTCTGCTATTGAAAAATTCCTCCATAGCCTGCAAACCCTCCACAATGCACTTGCATTCCAGGTTCACCAAAACCACACCATATCTTCACCATTTCTTCATCGAAATGATGCCATGACATTGATGAGGTTAAATTAGTAAGTTATTGTTGTTTTTTTTGTGTAAATTTGGTATTAAATAGGTACATTGAATATGTTTTTTGATGTAAATTTATTCAATTTTCAAGAATTATTAACGCAAACCCAAATCCTCCTCAAAATACTAATTCACCTCATGCTCAAATCCCTCATGAAGAGCAACCTCAACAAATACCTCTTACAATTCCTCATCATGCTCCAAGAAAACAAGAAAATTTGATGGGGTAAATTTAAAATAACAAAAAACAAATTGAGTTAATTACAAGGTTGAGAGATCCTTTAGGCACAACCTCGCATAGAACCACCCTTTCTCAATCACTTAAGTCCATAATATCTCATGTAGAATAAATTAATAAGCAACTAAATAGTTGGCGTGAGAAGAGACAAGAGCTTGGACAATTTTATGCAAACAAATTATCATATAAACAAGTTAAAGATGAAAAAAATTCAAAATTTAACTTGTGTGCACTATTCACGAACCCAAGAATGAATCAAACCTTACATCTTGCATGCAAGAGGTTCCCTATTCTATTGTGATTTTGTCCTCAATAAAATCCCAAACTATTTTGACATGTGGGATTTCTAGGGTAGAGGTGGGGGATCTACACAGGATAGAGTTGGGGCATGTATTGACACACAGTAGCCAACAAGACCACTCACTAGACCAGTTTATGAGAATGTGACTATCCCTTTCATTGTGAAGAAGAGTGTTGAGGTGGATACCTTCCTGTTGATAATTAACTCACTCAGAGCCTCATACAACATACTAGGCCTCTAGCATAGGGTGAGGTAGGTGAGTCTTTTGAGGAGTTGAGTTCCACTCATTTATGTTAGGCTTGTGGGTCACTCTATGTTTATGATCTTGAGGATAGTTAGGATGCATGTGCCTAGGGTACATTTGCAGTTGATGAGATGGTGATGACAGATTCCCTCTTGAGTGATACATTCAACTTTGATAGTCAATTAAATATAAACAAGTTCATTTAATTTAATTTATTAAATTTCATTTTTGAAATGCAAGATTAACTAATTTAGTTGAATTATTATAATAAAATTTTAGGGTCATAGTGTTCACCCCATTTCCAATGGTCCTCCACTTGCATATTACACGATGATGTCTATTACAGAGGTATGTAACTAGTAAAAAAATATAAATATTACATGTGAATAGTTGACCATTATATGAATGGTATTCTTATATCTTATTTTGGATGTTGAATAGGTTAATCTTGTACCTTTTATGACAACACCTAGTAGTGGAGGTGGTCATTGAAGTTTCACTCAGGTAATATAGAGTATTTTTTAATTTCAAAATAAAAAAATTATATTTCATAAAATTTGAATAATTTTAAATGACATGAAGGTTCTAGAAAGTTTGTAAGTATGCTTTGTACTTTTTAATTAATTTAATTTTAGGTTGTTATATACTTTATAATCTATGAATTTCATTTGTTCATGTTATTGACAGGTCCAAAAATATAGGCTAGTTATGTCAATTAATTATCCACCTTCTATAGACCTCTTTATTTTATTACCTCTTGGGACCTCAATCAACCAAACCTAGTTGTTCTATATAATTATGTTATTTGCAACTCTTCATCAAAACTCGTAATCAATTGTCTAGGCAACAAATGAATACTTAGGGCTAATTTGTATGATTTTGATCATTTATTGAATCCAATCCTATATGCCATTGATCCACTTGCATGACTATATAGAACATCTATTCCTTCTAAGACATACCAAATTCACTATCTTCATTAAAATCAACATTCATCCCCTTTAATAATGCTAAACTATCCTATATCCATTAACTTTTATTTCTAAAATGACTCACCATTCCTTGATATAGTTTAATTTGATACATTTATTTACCTCATTATCCCAATGAACTTTATTTATCCTTTACAACAGTACATTGTATTATATAGTGTTATATATATAATTATTTTATAGCTAAGTATTTTTTTAAACTCTTTCTTTACCCTCAGCCACTATTAAATAGTGAAGATACATTGTGAAGTTTTCATTCGATCAAAATATGATGCATAGTATTTCATATTTATGATCACACAATTATACCCCAAAGCATACACTACTTCTCACACTAAATATCACATAATCCTATATTTCTTATGAATTTTAAGTTGTGATACTGAAATGGTATTCATATGTAAATCTATTAGGTTCAAAATATTTTAGTGCTTTTTTCTCTAGTAAACATCATCCTATACAAAACCAAATCACATTCTCAAGTAAGTATTCACTATGCTATAGTAAAATATAAACTCTTCATATTCACTATAGTTATGGCATTTACAACAAGACTAAAACTAACACAATAGTCTAGTAACCACCTATTAAAGTATGAATCAATATATAGTTCAGTAAGTACTCAAAATTTTGTTGACTATGTCATACATTATAATTCATGACCAGCATCATCCTTAATACAGTCACACTCAATCAATCAATTTGATAGGGGATGCATCCAATTGTTCACCTTATTGACAATGATCTCACTATTGTAAATAAAGGATATATTGAAACACAATTATTTATGATATCATAAAAAACATGCATATGGACCCACACATTTTCAATAATTAAAGTCATAAATAAGGATGCACACATTATCAACAACTCTGACCTTATAAAACTTGTTAGTAGGAAGACACAAGTTGAAACCATTTTTACCAAAAAATAGCTTGATTCCCTTAAAAAATTTAGAAACCAATATTTATTTCTAAAATGTAGTCATTTAGAAGGCATATTTTACAAATCCAAATATGAAGAATTCACATAATCCATCAGAATATGGTAAAATAGTGGATTCCCTTACCATCTTATATATCTTTTATACTATATCAAAAAAAATATGGCTATTAAATATTTTTATGATCACTATCATGCTTGCACATATCTTGGGATGGAATCTATATTCCATGTAAAGTAATTTTTAATGGTTAAGTTGGGTCTTTATCATTGTTAGATGGTTTAAACTCTTTAAATATTTGTAAAAAGTCAATATCAGGTAATATAGAGAACTTTCACTCTTCTAATTTTGGTAATAGAATAATGTTGTTTTATTTTTAAATGATGCAAGTAGACACTCCTCCTTTCACTCTTCTAATTTTGGTAATGGAATTATTTTATTTTATTTTCAAATGATGCAAGTAGACACTCCTGATATTGATAGGAAAATGGAGCATGGTGTCACTGCAACAGTAATGATCTTGATGCCTTTGACTAAGGTATGAGGTAGATTAGTAAAGTTCCCATTATATTCATTGATTTAGCTATCTATTATTGAAAAATAAAATGATTATTCATTTATAATTTAATTTATATCTAGATGGCTGCTATAGGGCTTCACAATACCAGAGAATAGGTGTGTCATTTGGTTTGGATGAGGAGATATATCATTTGGTTGTGGTAAGTGATTATTTTGTCAAATATTTTATTTTATAATGTAATTTCTATATATTAATGTCTATACTTTTTATTGTAATAGGTGTAGCTCCATGAATCATTAAACAAGAGTTCCAGTGAATGAATTAAAAGTAGACCACCATCACATAAATCTCCATCCCCCAACAATCAAAGGCCACTCGTGATCTATTTCCTTCATCTAGAGGGAAATGACTATTATTAGGGCCCTTTGTTGTGTGCCTATATGACATTTTTGAACATATGTTTTGTATTGCATATATGTGACACTGTATACCCATATGGCATTATTGTAAGCCTGTATGGTTTTTTTGTATATATGTTATACTTATATCGACATATATTGATGGATCCTATATGGGTATTTGGTTAATACATATCTTTTTTTATTGGTGGTGTCCATATTTGCATTATAAATGATTGTTTAAGTAAATAAATAATGATTTGACGTAACTATAAATGATTAATGTTATGAACCAATCTATTCTTACAAAATTGTTCCTATATTATTTCCTTACAATAAATATAAAGTGCTTCAAAACATGCTAAGATGTTTATCTCTCAAGCATGTAATGAAAACACAAGGAAACGGTGCTAATTAAGGATTATATTTTTAGATTTCAAGCCTTTGAGAATAATATGTTGCCTACATTATACAATGAGAAGCTTCAATGGATGTTTGTAGATGGTTTACTTTAAATATTTAAAATCCAAGTGTATTCCATGCTTCATAACTTATTTTTAGATTTATGTATTATTGTTTGTAAGCATTATCACACTTTATTGAATAATATGCAATTTTATATCCATTTATTCCTAATATTAAATTGTTGTATTGATAAAATGAAGACAATAAGGATGTGATGATTTTGATCATGATATACCTTTACCTTTTTAGTTTCCTATTGGTATTTCATGTTTGGAATTTTTTTATTAACTTTTTTATGGTGATCTTCACACTCATTTCACCTATATTTGTTCATTAATTATTATCTTTCCTACACCACTATGTGTTTGTGGTCTTGGATGCCATATTTTTGGCATTAGTTATGGAATCAAGTTTTATTCAAGATAAAGTACAAAAAAATTACATTATGGTTCAAATAATTTTATTCAAGTACGCATCTTCTAGTTGACCAATCACTACTTCAAATGTATAGAGGTATTCTTCATGCCCACACTTTCCTTCATCTTAGAAAAAATGTATTCCTATATTGACCAAAAATTTTATGACTGCATTGATTTCAATACTTGGAGGAGACTAGTATTTGGTTTAGATAATTCAATCATAAGAATATAAAGATGCCTTCCTTGACCAAAAATCATAAAGTGGACTTATTTTGTAGCCACCCCAACATGTTGGAATTATCAGTTTACCCTCATGATATGAAGAATGTAAATAATTCCTCTAAAAGAAAATAAACTAAATGCAACTGTCACTTTTTGGAACATCTAAAACATTGTTTCCACATTGGAATGGATTGGATATATGGAAAAATGAGAGAGGTTGTTGTATAGAGACCCTACATGACCTTATACCTTCAGACATAACATTTCTAAGTGTCATGGTTTCTGAGTAACATCTCGTCAAAGTTTGCCACTTTTTGGCAGTTAGGGCTCTTAAGAGAAAGAATTAGTACAATGTAGCTTGAATCAATCCAACGTGATCGGGTGCAAAATAAGACCTTTACTACCATAAAACCACCCACCCATATGTGTTGGAACTGTTAGTTTGGCTACACAACAAACAAAACAAAAATTAGGCTACCGTGCAACTTTCTTTTGAATGCAAATGCCACTTTTTGCAACATTTGAAACATTGTCACCATGGTGGAACAACTTGGATATATGAAAAATTAAGAGAGGTTATGTAGAGGGACCCTATGTGACCCTATACCTTCAAATGAAATGTTTCTAAGTGTAATTATTTCTGAGAAATAGCTTGTCAAATTTCGCCACAAAGTAGCTTGGATCGATCTAACATGCTGGGGTGTGAAACATGACCTATTCGAGCAGAAACCCACCCATCCAAACATGTTGGAACTGTCAATTTGGCCACATGATGAATATAACAAAAATTATGCCTCTTGACAACTTTCTCTTCAATTCATTTGACAATTTTTTCAACATGCAAAAACTTGTCACCATAGCCAAATGGATTGGAGATATAAAAAATTGAGAGAGGTTATGAGGGACCCTACAAGACCATGTACCTTTAGACATAATGTTTCTAAGTGTCACAGTTTCTGAGAAATAGCTCATCAAAATTTGTCACTTTTTGGAACTTAGGTCTCTTAAGAGAAAGTGTCAGTACAATGTAGCCTAGAATGAACCAACATGTTGGGGTATGAAACAGGACCTTGCCTAGCATAAAACCACCTACCCAAACATGTTGAAACTATTGGTTTGGTTGTACAATGAACAAAAAAAAATCATGCCTCTTGACAGCTTTCTCTTCAATGTAAATAACACTTTTTGTGGCATCTGAAACATTGCCACCATGACCAAATGGATTGAAGATATAAAAAATAAGAAAGGTTATTGTAGTAGGACCCTACATGACCCTGTACCTTTAGATGAAATGGTTGTAAGTGGCATGATTTTTGAGAAAGAGCTCATCAAAGTTTGCCACTTTTTTGTACTTAGAGCTCTTAAGAGATCACCAATACAATGTAGCCTAGAACGATACGACATGCTAGGGTGTGAAATATGACCTTGAATAGAATAAAATTTTCCACTTGGGTGTGTTCAAATTGTCATTTTAATCACATATGAACAAAACAAAAATTATACCACCTTGAAACTTTACACTACATGTGTTTGACACTTTTTCCAATGTGTGAAAACTTTTCACCACGACAAATGGATTGGAGATATGAAAAAGTGAGAGAAGTTATTGTAGAGGGACCCTATGTGGCCTTGTACCTTTAGATGGAATGGTTGCAAGTATCACAATTTTTGAAAAAGATCTTGTCAAAGTTTGCCTCTTTTTTGCACTTAGAACTTTTCAGAGATCATTGGTACAAGTATTTACTAAACATGTAAATATGTAAAAAAATAAAAGGTTGGTCCTAAAATAGTAAGTTCTATCATCATAAATTCATTATCCCATGCATTTTTACCTAAACCCTCATAAAATTACTTAGAGTTTCTTAAGGGGCAACAAAAAGGGTTCATGATTAGTTGGAGTTTCTTAAAAGGCAGCAAAAAGGGGTTTGTCATTACACAAGAAGGAGAATAAATTCATGCACAAGAATTAGGTATTGCTACTACTGATCAACTTGGCCAAAACCTAAATATAAAAAATTCAATTATGAAGGAATATTTTATTGTGATGGAGAATGCACACTTTACAACTAAGAATGAATAAATAGAAGTACAGGATGACCCTATCTTAGAGAAGAATCTTAAAAATAACAAGAATAAAATGAAAACATAAAATAATACAGTTATTTCAAATGATTCATCTTTTTTTTTAAATATCAATGTTGACATTGATGTAGATAATTAAAATCAAGAAAGGGATCCAAATAGCTAAATAGTAGATGTTCACTCTCAAATTATATGTTGTGCAATACTAATCAAAGTGTGACATATAACTATGAATAGTTGTAGGTTAAGTACAAAAACTTGAAAGGGTGGGCACAAGAAACTAGGGGCTAATATATTGGCTAATCAAAGTGGAAATAGTGGTCAAGGACATGACTATGGGACAATGTGGAGACCAATATGAAGTGAGTGGTGGAGGATAGTTACCAAGGCAATGCATGTAAGAGTTTAGTAAGATGACATGAGACAAGGAGGGGTAGCAAGTAAGATGGCAGGTGAAAGGTGGCAAGTAAGATGACAGGTGGTAGGGGCAACAAGGAAGATGACATGAGATAAGGAGGGGTAGTAATAAATATGGTAGGTGACAAGTGGCAAGGAATATGACAAGTGGTAGGGGAAGCAAGGAAAATGGCATGAGACAAGGAGGGGAACCAAGGAAGATGGCATGAGACAAGGAGGGGCAGCAAGGAATATGACAAGTGATAGGTGGCAAGGAAGATGATAGGTGGCAAGGGTAGCAAGGAAGATGACATGAGACAAGGAGGGACACCAAGTGAAGGTAGTATTAGTTCTTATGCATAGTAATATGCATATAGTGGATAGTCATGTGTTGAGAAGGGTACACTAATATATTCTAATGTGACCTAAGAAAGAAAGAAACACTAATACTCTTTCAACTACTAATATCAAAACAAACGATAAAAATATAAAAACACAAATAGGTTTATATTTTATGCATGATTAATGTCAAAAAATAAACATATAGATTGTGTTAGATTGATTTAGAATGAAGAAGAGTTATAAATCTATATGAAAGGGTGTGATTTAAAAAATTAAAACTTTATAATACATCTGGTTTTCTCATTTCCATATCAATTAGAACACAAGATAATGATATATATTTTAATAACCAAAATAAAGTGATCAATAACATGACTTTACGAATTCAATGTACATACTTAGAAATCAATCCAAGGAACCATCTAGGTTTGCTCTACTCTTTGTTGTGTCAACTATTGTTTCATGGTAAGACTCGCACACCTTCCACAAGTTCTTATTCAAAGGTATACTCCCATATTTGATCAAATAAACATTGGATTCCATGAAAAAGTTTTGAGTAATGAAGAATCTTCTTATGTGTGTCAAAGTCCTCAAACAACCAAACATTAGAATTCTTAACTAGGTACCTTCTAAGCCATGTTCCAATAACAACCATTGATCCTATAGGGTATTCCATGTTTTCTCCATCTATAACTAGGGCCTCTAATTTATGTTTGGCTTGGACACTAATGAGCCTGATTAATAGCTAGTTTTCTCTTGTTCAGTTTATTCTTTAAAAAAAAATCAAGCTGCTTATTTCATAGACATTCTTGAACTTATATATCTTTTTATATCCTTTATGCGACTTAAACCAAGCTTTAAGATATGTAAATATGATTATGATATGTTGATATTTGCATGGATGAATGTGTGGATGTGTATGAAATTTAGTATGAATCTATGTTTAATTTATGGTTGTCAATAGTATTTATATGTTGGATAAAACTAACTTCTTACAACCAGAAGAATTGCAACCCACAACAACTGGAGAGCTCAGCCCACAACCAAAGGATTTCAAGAAGATAGCAGGGAAGATTCCAGAATGCTGGAAATGTGATAGTGTAGTGCGCCTCCGTTTTTGTCTCTTGCTTGAGGTATGATTAATTTTATTTGGGTTGTTTGAATTTAAAATGGATTGATTAGGTTGTTTAATTAAATAAACGATGTTGTTAAGTGGGGGTATATGTTGTGTTTAGATAGTTAATCTATAAAATTAAGTGACTAAATTATAACATGTTTCTACAATTAAATTTAAAGATAATTATTGTTCAATGATTGAATTTAATTAATAAATTTAAAAGTGAGAAACTATTAAAATTAGTACTTAATTTCAAATTAAGATAAAAAAGCAAGATAACAATAGTATAGGACGCTATAATTTTGACAGCATCGGTTTAAGCCTCATCTCAGCATTTATCTCCCATACCTTCAAGGCAGCAAATTCAACTCTCAAAACTCTATTACCCATTCTCTATCAGTTTGTCATTGTGCCTTTCACCATTAACCTGATTGAGACAATTATAAGATAATCACTCTCAAGAGCAAACAATACCTTACCGAAATGTTATGTCTGCAATGGAACGCAGGTTATTCTTTTTTGTTAATTCGATGAGCATGTAGTCGTTTGGAACTCTATTCTATATAGTTCTCTGCCTTCAGCCTATGTTATACTAGATGAGTGTATCTCTGATCATGTTGTGTACAGAGGTTAAGCCAATTTCTTAGATCATTCGATACCCCCGTAGATTGTGGACGGCCAGCATATATGCTTAATTCAATTGTTTGTGTTTAATGTTGGTAATCAAATTTGAAATAGCTTATATTTAAGACGTCTATTTGTGTGTAGCGATAAATTCTTGGAATGCTACCATTTGATTAGAAAGTATTCAATGTTGTTAGTATTACATGAATTCAATTTCAGTCCGCGAGTTTATTTATACGTGTAGTGTTAGTTTAATGATCTATCCATTTCGACGACCGTCGATACTATGATTAAGTGAAAACTTTTTAGCCATATCTAGCAGATTGAAACTTAAGCGAATCATAATTAATTTAATTGTATCGGTCTATTTATTTACTAAGGGATCTAGGCGACTCTCGGTTGTTCTATAGTAGGTGAGTATAGAATACTTATCTTTAGGAATTATCTAAGTAAAGAAATTGTATTGGTATTGAAATTAATAATTATATTTTATAAGCATTGTATTTAAGGAAATTATGAATGTATCAAATTGTGTTTTACAAATAATTATATAGGTTTGGTATATAAAGTGTGTTCTCTACATTATTATCTATTTTACTATTTGGAGATAGCAATGCAAGTTATAACTGATATAAATTATTTATATATATAAATTATATTATAGTAAGGAAAGTTTAGTTTTTAATTTATTTATATGTTATTCATATAGTGATTAAGGAATAATTAGAAGAATGTTGTTACACAAAAGTAATTTCAATAGCTTAAGCATGTATTCATTATAGATTTGTTTTGGTATATGTTAACCTTGGATATCATGGATTATTGCTTGTTTCGATATTACATAGTTTTCAATTAGTGTCTTATAAGTCGTGAATGTCCTCATGGTCAGGATTAATTGATTGTTTGTGTCTTGTTAAGTGATTGTAATTCTTGAATAATTGCTCACATTGTATAAGTGGATTGATTAGCGAAAATAAGAAGATTTTGGTTGATTTTACTTTTGGTATTTGTGGTTGTTTTGGTATTGAGTTGATTTTGTTAGTGTTGGTTGAGTTTTGAATATTTATTTGTGATGTTACCACTTGATATCCTTCACTTGTTGAACTGTAAATTGTGGATTGAAAATAGTTCTTTGAGATATTGAGATTGTTGCTATTTCAATGGGGAACCATTGTGTCAGTGATTTAGTCTTCCAAAGGTTGGGGAAAGAGTTTTCTTAAGATTGGATTTTCATACTAGTTCTTTGTGAACACTTGATTTTATATTTGATTCATGACTATGTGGGTTTTAGCCTAGCATTGTGGAGATTGTTTCATTATGAAAATTTTGTGCGAGATGGGGTATTCCTCGCTATATGTGATTATTCATATGTTTCTTTTTATATTGTGCAAGTTGGCTTACCCAGTTAGTAGACTAATAATCTTTTGTTGTTAGTAGGGGGAGTTTCTCTCAGTGGGGGTCGACGCACAAAGTGGCATATCGGTAATTCATTGAGAGTTTCTTTAATTAGTGATAACCTAAAATTAAATTAAAGGGGGTTGGCTAGTTCTCACACTAATAAAAGATAATGGTATCCCTCACTCATGGCTCAAGTACTTGTTTAGGCTTGAGATGAGTGGGAAGGCCTAGAATGGTGAAGATCAACTTCCTTGTCCTCTTGAAAGGTATGTTGATCCCGCATGAGTGAGAATAGGGCTTGGGGATCAGTTGAGGTTGTCAAGGTTTAACCAAGATGAGGGTTAGTAACCTAGGAAGATCTGCATTGGGTAACCCATATCGAGCTTATGTGATGGCACTCTTCCCTTTAGCAACTTTTCTTGTCTTATTGTTTCACCTTGTTGTTTATGTGCCTCTGGAAGCATTTGTCCTTTATGATTATTGTTGCATTTTCTTGTGCAGTCTTGTTAGCCTTTTTTGCTTGAATATTTTTATGTTGTGGGTCCTTTTTGTCATCTCCTAGCATGGGGGGTGGACGTTAGGGTCCACATGATTGGGTGGAAAATGCTATGCACCCCATTGGGTTCCTAGTCAGAGTACGTGAAACATGGAGTTGTACCTTTGTCGGGATTCTAGAGCTTCACCAATTTGGAGATATCATGTTCATTTCAGATGGATTATTCGATGTTATTGATGTATCATTCTCACTTTGTGTTGGGAAAAAATTTTGTTCATTTTTAATCTTGTAACAATGTAAACTCTTTGATAAATATAATGCATATATACTCTTGATTATGTTGTGCATGTTTTGCACACACGCCCCGCCATAGGCAAGGACCCTCTTTGTTCACTCCCGATGGGCTGCTTTGCTCTTGTCTCATTTTGCTTGCCCCTTTCTTGGAGCCTAAATTGGTCATGTGTCGTCAAATGATTAAATTCCCCTGACTAAATTAACCTATCTAAGTTTCGCTAAGTCTTTTGCTTTCATGGAAATGCCCCTACGGGTTTTCCCTTCACCTGTTGCCCTGGCATCCTTCGAGACTCATCCCCACTCGCTTGATTCACTTTTTCCTTCATTTTTGACTTTGGGGATAGGTTTCCTATGGATTTGGTATGTTTTGTGGTGCCCAAATAAACTTCCAAGGCTTCCTTAAGTTTTAAGAGGTTGCAAAAATTTCAAAACAACATTCCTGTAGGAGCATTCCTAGAACAACATTTTGGCCCCTCGTTTCCAAAATGTCCAAACGCTCTCCCAATTTGGAAACGAACTTTGACCCACATGCTAAAATTGCATCCTTTCCTGTATGGACCTTTCAAATTTCAAAATTTCAGCTAGGAGATACCATCTGGGTTGCCATGCCATGTTCATCATTTTCAAAATAGCATTCCTAAAACAACATTTTGGCCCCTCGTTTCTGGAACGTCCAAACGCTCTCCCAATTTGGAAACAAACTTTGACCCACATGCTAAAATTGCATCCTTTCCTACATGGAATTTTTAAATTCTAAATTTGCATCTGGGAGATACCATCCGAGTCACCATGCATTGTTCATCGTTTTCAAAACAGCATTCCTAGAATAGCATTTTGGCCCCTCATTTCTGGAATATCCAAACACTCTCCCAATTTGCAAACGGACTTTGACCCACATGCTAAAATTGCATCCTTTCCTTCATGGACCTTTCAAATTCAAAATTTGCAACCGGGAGATACCATCTGGATCGACATGCCATGTTTGTCATTTTTAAAACAACATTCCTAGAACACCATTTTGGGCTCTCATTTCTGAAACATCAAAATGCTCTCCCAATTTGGAAATGGACTTCAACCCACATGCTCAAATTGCATCATTTCCTACATGGACCTTTCAAATTCAAAATTTATAGCCGGGAGATACCATCCGGGTTGCCATGCCCTGTTCACCGTTTTCAAAACAGCATTTCGGCCTCTCATTTTCGGAACGTCCAAATGCTCTCCCAATTTGGAAACGGACTTCAACCCACATGCTAAAATTGTATCCTTTCCTACATGGACCTTTCAAATTCCAAATTTGCAGCCGGGAGATACCATCCAGGTCGCCATGCCCTGTTTGTCGTTTTCAAAACAACATTCCGACCTCTTGGTCCCGAAACTTTCAAACTCCCTCCAGTAAACTGTTAATGGAAATTCACACTAAATATTATGATCTTTTGATGATGCATGGATGGATATAACAAGGATTTTGCAAGATTTGATTAACATTTGCCTTGATTTGTGTATGAAATCACTTACGATACTTCATGCATGCAAGTTTCAAGAAGCCTACTGCGGGTCTGTCGAGAGACCCATTGAGAAGGTTGAACAAGGGAAAGCACATGGCTCCTATCACCATTAATTTTATGCCCACCTCTCCTCGTGGTGTACATCAATAGAGCTAGCATTAGAAGAGGGCCTATGCCAAGGAAATCAATGACAAAATGCAAGGGGGGCTATCCTACTTTTCACCAGATGATGATGACCTTTGCGGGTTGTCTGCTTGAATCGAGGGCGACCAATCCATTGATGCTAATCGTCGACTGACCCATTTGATCTAATGAATAATATTGCAAGTCCATCGGAAGGAAAGCATCTTTTAGGTAGTTTCAACTACGGTAAAAGGGAAATCAGCTAGAAGACAAAACTGCTACAACACCTAGGCCCTAAAACACAATATAGGAAAAAGACAACAAATGTATTTTAAATTGTTGAATATTGTGGGGTACGTGAAGACCTAATGTAGTTGAATCCAGGCCACATAATGTAATTCAATCCTAGCCATTTATTCGAGCTTTGGAAAACTATAAATAGGGGTCTTCCCCTCATTTGTAAGAGTTGGAGAGCTAGTGTAAAGACATTTTGCAGCAATAGAAAGCAATATTGCATGATCTATGGGTGTTACTTTTGAGTTTGCTCATTATGTGTGCATGGTTCTACCTTCCAACGTTAGTTTTAGTTGTTATTTTCTTGAATGGAAGTGGTAATGGTGATTCTTGTTTCAATATTTGATGAATTTTCAGCCCATACTTTTGGCACTTGTTGATGACAAGCTGATGTGCAAAGTTAGCTTGGGCTTCCATATTTCATTGTTGCAACTTAGTTCAATTGCATGTTCATGATGTGCATGTGCAATCTGAAAATTAGCAGTCCTTAGAATATTGCACTGGTTTTGTGTAACTATAGGTTTCTCTTGGCCAAGCAAAACCCAGTATAGGGAGTTTGTCTACTGTAACAACCTCCATAATCACTGTTCATTCATAGTTTCAGATCCAGGAACCTTCTCTCTTCCCTGCCCTTTTTCCTTTTTTTTTAATAAGTAACCTTAGTCAAGGTTCATTGCACATTGTAAAGCTAAATCTGGTGATGAAATGGAGTTCAAGACTGTTGTTTGAACTTGCAGCAAACGCACAACAACTCTCCCATCTTAAGAACTCCATTTGCAGATCCAACTTCCCCGCTTTGTAACTCATTTGTAAGTCCGCCTTGTGATTCCAACAAATCACATAAAACAGCTGAGATATACCAAGTACTGTCAAAACCTAACATCTGAGAGACCTTGGGATAGTGTTCTGCAATCTAATTGTGGAAGATTGTCTTTCAAGAGAGGTGATGCACCTATGCATTACCTGTGTTGAGAAGTGCATAGAAAATACATCAACAGAACTGGCGCTAGAAGGAGGGCATGACATGTTGAGGTTACAAAGCTAAATGTTGGATGTTGAAAAGAGCACTTTCAAAAAGAAATCAGAGATAAGGAGATCTCTTTTAATGCTGAAACTTGAAATCAAAAAATTTTGAAGGTAAAAAGAAGTTGAGTCGAAATGGAGCAGCACGTGCAAATCAGCATCACTTAGCTACATGCAAACTTGAATAGGAGATTGAGAAGGCCATTGCAGTAGTTTGCATTGGCAAATAGATGTAGAATTCATGGCACCCACAGGCATAATGAATTGGAGTGTCTAACCTTCTTGAGCAAAATTGAAAGTCTTACAAGGAGAGATTCCCTTTTGGGAAATATATCAGCCTTTAGCCCTTGCAGACCTAGAGGAAGAATTGACAACCATTGCAACCAAGGCATTTGAAGAGCTGATCCAAGAATGTTTGGGCAGCAAAGACTGACCAAGATTGGAGGAAGCACTAATGTCAAGTTGGTGTAGATTTCACAATGCACCACATTCAGAATTTACTTGTCCATCGTGTGCAAACATTATCACTCAAACATGGTGTTGTTTGAATGAGTTGGACCAGCTAACTTTCAATAAGGATAAGTCACTCCATGAGGAAAAGGAGTTGTCGGCATCTGCAGGACAACACATTGTAGATAGACCAAGAAGCTCCACAGAAATAGATGTTGGGACAACAAATGTTGAAGCTGAAAATGAAAAGGAAAAAGTTGATTTCCTTGGGACAGTAGAAAGCGTTGGTGAAGGTTCACTAGGAATGGAGTTGAAAAGCCTCTCCTTCATCAGTAAAGAGCCTTCCTCCACTTAGGAAGAGGAGCCATTGGCAGTTGAGGATGAGTCAATCAAGTTTGCAGTAGTGTATGCTGGGGCAACCAATGAAGATGCTAAAAATCAACAAGAGGAAGAGGTTGGCAGCCTTGGGACGGCACAAAATGATGATGAAGGCATAACTAAAATTAGACTGGAAGACCTCTCCTTCATCAATGATAATGACCAAGCATCTAAAAATGCAGATTTGGAGGAGTGGGAACAATCACTCACCGCGGTTGTCTACCATCAAGCTTCTTTTGCAAGTGATGATGAGGACCCAGTAGCGGAAAGATATGACCAGCTCGTCTCCAGATTAGCAGAGGATTGGTCTGAGCTGAAGTACCAGGTGGATTTGGAGGTATTGTTGCTTCCAAATTGATGCAAGCTCCATGATTCATCACACTTGGAGTTCATGTGTGGACTGTGCCAAGAAGTTGTCCAACAAGTTAGAGAACAAGCAAGGTAGTCAAGCACACCACTTCCTGTAGTGGCCTCAAGGATGGAATGTGAGGATCAAGAGCCTGAGCCAAATGATAACCTAGCTGAAGGTATTCCTCAAGACAATGTTGGGATAGAAATAGAAGGAGGACAATAATACAATCTCGAGCTTTCGAGTGATGAAGTAGATCAAATTGGAATGTTGTCCATCGGTATCAAGAATTTCTCCCTCTTCAAGAGCATTTGTGCACCATGGACGATGGGCTTCATGGCGAGTCATTGGAGGGAGATTGTATGGTGTATTTTGGTCCCCTTGATAAGGTGCCACCAATTGATGACTTCTTTCCATTGGGAGTTGTACTGTAGAGGTATGCTCATGCCAAGGAAGAGCACATCCCAGAGGATGGTGGCGATGGATACATACTCCTTGAGCCTCTGAATGGTGATGCACTAGAGTTTCCAGATTGGGAGAGGGGTTCCTTATCCATTTATAGCGATAATGAGCAAGGGTAAATGAGTGAACATCATGATGAGATGCATGAACAACAAAGAGAAGAAGATAAAGGCGGGGATGCTGAGATAGCTTCCAACAGAGGTGAAGCACTCGGTCGACTACAAGATGCAACTTGGAGTCTTTCCACCATGATTATTGTTGATTCTCCTTCATATTTAGATGGCTGCAATAAGATAGATTTGTACATGTCATCATCCCATGACACTGAGCATCATGAAGATAAGTTCGACACTTGGGAAAGGAGATGGGACAGCATGCTACCTTTTCAAGATAGCAGTCAAGTGGATCCCAAGTTTGCGGATGATCAATGTGGAGAAGTACTTCTTTTTGAAGAATCGCCAGTGGAGGCTGTGGATCCCACACGTAGATTAGAAGAGGTTTTTTCTACCTTGTTCTCCTAGCCTTATGCAAGCTTAATGTTCGAAGTGTTGCATCCTCCACCGCACTCGCCTGAGGCTGCCAATTCACCCATCGACGATGTAGTGCTAGCTCTTGATTGTCAAATGCTGCCACCTCCATGTGACGAAATCCAGGTTCTATCCTTCCTTACTCTTATTAATTATCGTAGCTACACTTATCATTTTGATTATGGGAATGAGGAAAGACAAACATGTTTATGGATTAACCATGGGTTTGGTGAGCCTCCTCAATTGTTGATTCTTCGTGATGTCGAGGTAGAATTTGAATGCTGCAATATTGAATTTATTTTCTCTAAGTATAAAGATAAATCTGCATGGTTGAGAACTATAATGATTACCCATTTGCTTGTACATGCATTGTGAAATCCAATGGGCATGAGTGTCAGCTACCCTTGCTTGAACATAGTTCTTTGTAAATATCTTTGTGCATAGCGCGTTTTGAGTAGTGTAGGTTTCCTGTAAGTACTCTGCTTTCTTGCTTTCCTTAGGTTAGTTAGTTTTTTGTAGGTTTCTTGCTTTAGAGTAGTTTCTTCGTTGTCTTCTTTCGTTGTCCCGCTTTGGTTAGTTTTGGTGTTTTCCTTTCATTTTCTTTCATTTGCTTTTGTTTGCTCTTGCTTTGTCGCTCCTTTGCTCGAGGTCCCTCTACTTTTGGCTGGGCACATCTATGCGCACAACAACCATACTTATCACCTAGGGTTGTTCTCTGTATTTCTTTGTCAAACTCTAATCAAGTTTTTAGAATGGATGGTGAGGATCTTTTGTTGGTATCAAGCGATCTAGATGTTTGATTCAAAGTGGATAAGTTGTTTGTTGGTATGATTCTGAAGTATTCTAGAATCTTATATCTCTCACATATTTTAAGGATTTGAGAGTCACTATAGGTCCTTTGTGAAGTCTAGTTAAGTGAAAAATCTAATATTCTGCTCCAGCGCCATTGTGATTCTCAGCCTTGAGCATGAGCTTCATTGCTTGCAGGTTGAGATAAAAGAATTGAAAAGAGAAAAGAAACAAAGCAAAATATTGAAAATCAAAAGAAGATAAATTCAGCTTTTCAGGAGTATATGAATAACTCTACCAGGGCTATGGACGCTCGACCGACAGTAGAGCAATGTTCGGGAGAATCATAGCGACAACCTCGTCGAGGCTATGGACACCTAACTGGTAGCAAGGCAATGTCCCGGATGCTTTTGGAGCTAGAATAAATGACATAGCTTAACTTGATGGATCTTAGGTTCTTGCAGCAATTGAAGGATGGGAATTAACACATTTGCACACACTTGGATTTTCAGCATACTGAAGATTGGGTTAATTAGTGGTTTTGATCTTTTGGTTGGGCATTTGGCTTGTTTTCCCTAGCGTGAAGGTCAGAACTAGAGATTCTAGGTTTGTGATTCCATTTTTTCATCAAAATTCTTTAGAGAATTTCCCTAATGAGTTGCCATTTATTATGCATGTTTTGCACACACACCTTGCCATAGGCAAGGACCCTCTTTTTTCGCTCTCGTCTCATTTTACGTGCCCCTTTCTTGGAGCCTAAATTGGTCATGTGTCATCAAACAATTAAATTTCTCTGACTAAATTCACCTATCTAAGTTTCTCTAAGTCTTTTGCTTTCGCGAAAAAGCCCCTGAGGTTTTTCATTCGCCCATTGCCCCAACGTCCTCCGGGCCTCATCCTCACTCGCTTGATTCACCTTTTCCTTCATTTTTGAATTTGGGGATAGGTTTCCTATGGATTTAGGATGTTTTGTGGTGCCCAAGTGAACTGCCAAGGTTTCGTTAAGTTTTAGGAGGTTGCAAAATTTTCAAAACAACATTCCTGCAGTAGCATTCCTAAAACAACATCCTAGCCCCTCGTTTCCGGAACGTCCAAATGCTCTCCCAATTTGGAAACGGACTTTGACCCACATGCTAAAATTGCATTCTTTCCTACATGGACCTTTCAAATTCTAAATTTTTAGCTGGGAGATACCATCCGGGTCGCCATGTTCTGTTCGTCGTTTTCAAAAGAGCATTCCTAGAACAACATTTCGGCCCCTCATTTCTGGAACGTCCAAACGCTCTCCCAATTTGGAAATGGACTTTGACCCACATGCTAAAATTGCATCCTTTCCTGCATGGAATTTTCAAATTCTAAATTTGCAGCTGGGAGGTACCATCCGGGTCGCCATGCCCTGTTCGTCATTTTCAAAACAACATTCGTAGAATAGCATTTTGGCCACTCGTTTCCGAAATGTCCAAACACTCTCCCAATTTGGAAACGGACTTTGACACACATGCTAAAATTGCATCCTTTCCTACATGGCCTACATGGACCTTTCAAATTCCAAATTTTCAGTCATGAGATACCATTCAGGTCGCCATGCCTTATTCGTCGTTTTAAAAACAACATTCTGGCCTCTCATTTCTGGAACGTCCAAACACTCTCCCAATTTGGAAACGGACTTCAACTCACATTCTAAAATTGTATCCTTTTGTACATGGACCTTTCAAATTCCAAATTTGCAGCCGGGAGATACTATTCGGGTCGCCATGCCTTGTTCGTCATTTTCAAAACAACATTCCTACAACAACATTTCGGCCTCTCATTTTTGGAATATCCAAACACTCTCCCAATTTGGAAATGAACTTCGACCCACATGCTAAAATTGCATCCTTTCCTACATGGACCTTTCAAACTCCAAATTTGCAACTGGGAGATACCATCCAGGTCGCCATGCCCTCTTCGTTGTTTTCAAAACAACATTTCGACCTATTGGTCCCGAAACGTCCAAACTTCCTACAGTAAATTGTTAATGGAAATTCACACTAAATATTATGATATTTTGATGATGCATGGATGGATATAACAAGGATTCTGCAAGATTTGATTAACAGTTGCCTTGATTTGTGAATGAAATCACTTACGATACTTCATGCATGTAGGTTCAAGAAGCCTAACGCGGGTCCGTCAGGAGACCCATTGAGAAGGTTGAACAAGGAAAAGCACGTGGATCCTATCACCATTCATTTAATGCCCACCTCTCCTCATGGTGCACATCAATAGATCTAGCATCAAAAGAGGGCCTATGCCAAGGAAATCAATGACAAAGTGCAAGGGGGGTTATCCTAATTTTCACCAGATGATGATGACCTTTGGGGGTTGTTCACCTAAATCAGGGGCAACCAATCCATTGATGCCAATCATCAACAGACCCATTTTATCCAATGAATAATGTTTCAAGTCAATCAGAAAGAAGGCAACTTTCAAGCAGTTTCAGCTACAGTAAAAGGGAAATCAGCTAGAAGACAAAACTGCTACAACACTTGGGCACTAAAAGACAATATAGGAAAAAGACAACAGATGTATTTTAAATTGTTGAATATTGTGGGGTAAGTGAAGCCCTAATGTAATTGAATCTGGGCCACATAATGTAAATCAATCCTAGCCATTCATTCGGGCTTTGGAAAACTATAAATAGGGGTCTTCCCCTCATTTGTAAGGGTTGGAGAGCTGGTGTAAAGATATTCTACAACAATAGAAAGCAATATTGCATGATCTATGGGTGTTACTTTTGAGTTTTCTCATTATGTGTGCATGGTTCTACCTTCCAACATTAGTTTTAATTGTTAGTTTCTTGAATGGAAGTGGTAATGGTGATTGTTGTTTAAGTATTTGATGAATTTCCAACCCATACTTTTGGCACTTGTTGATGACAAGCTATTGTGCAAGGTTAGCTTGGGCTTCCATATTTAATTGTTGCAACATAGTTCAATTGCATGTTCATGATGTGCATGTACAATCTGGAAATCAGTAGTCCTTAGAAGATTGCACTAGTTTTGTGTAACTGTAGGTTTCTCTTGGTCAAGCAAAACCCAGTATAGGGAGTTTGTCTACTGTAGCAGCCTCCATGATCACTGTTCATTCATAGTTTCAGATCCAGGAACCTTCTCTCTTCCCTTCCCTTTTTCCTTTTTTTTTAATAAGTAGCCTTAGGCAAGCTTCATTACACATTGTAAAGCTAAATCTGATGATGAAATGAAGTTCAAGACTGTTGTTTGAACCTGCAAAAAACACACAACTCTCCCATCTTAAGAACTCCATTTGCATATCCAACTTCCCCATTTTGTAACTCATTTGTAAGTCTGCCTTGTGATTCCAACAAATCACATAAAACAATTGAGATATTCCAAGCACTGTCAAGACCTGACATTAGAGAGACCTTGGGATAGTGTTTTGCAATCTGATTGTGGAAGATTGTCTTTCATGAGAGGCGATGCACCTACGCATTACCTGTGTTGAGAAGTGCATAAAAAACACTTCAATATATTATACCATGTGTTTACTTATAGATGTTATCATTGATATAATGTAATGTATGTATGTACATTGTATACTTTTCCTTTATTTAATGGTTTTGAAATTTTATCGTGGGATCCATGATCATCGTTATGGTTTATGGGTTTAATTTAAGTAATGCAGTCATGTGTACCCTAGAGGACGTAGTTGATATTGTACATGTATAGTTCTTTACAAGTGTTGTATGTTAGGTACCTCTTATGTTAGTTTTACTTTTTTTTTAAATTGTGCTATAAATTGTTTGTTTTATGTTGTCCTTTGGGGTTTGTGCGGCGGGGCGTTACAGATAGTTACAAAAAATAATGGAAGTGATCATTGAGAAGGTTGATTGTGAGTCATCATATTATTCAATAAGACGGTTGAAGGAAGAAGTAGTTTTCAATGATTGGGATTCTAACATGACTGTTCACACAAAGCACATCTTTGTCACACCGTTAGGGTAGAGTTGTAGTCCTATTTTTCTTCTTCTATCATTTTCAATTATAGTTTATGTTGCAAATACTTTGTCCCTCTCTATTATGAAGGAAAGTGGGAAAATTCATTTAAATTCTATTTTGCGTCCTTATGCAAATAAACCTCCTTCCGAGCCTATATAGTTGGATCTGTAGTTGAGGAGAAGATCCAGTAGAGAGTTAGAAGATATGTTTTTCTAAGATATAGTTTTGTTCATAGAAAATGCTTTTGCTAGTTTTCTGTTATGCATCATGAATAAGAAATTTGTGAAGATTCTTGTCAAATTGTAGAATTTAGTTATATGCAATGAGGATGTTTTAGTTTACCATTATGTTTGATTGATTTGATTAGTTTATATTTTAGTTTTAATAGTTAAGTAGTTATAGTGTTAAGTTGAAGGTACTTGTAGCATCAATAGCAGAATAAGTTATTTCCCCCATTTTGCAATTTATGCTTTATTTCCTTTTTCTAGATTTATTGTTTTCATGTACATGTGTAAACCACATATACTTGATGATATAGGTCTTTAGATTCTATGAATTCACATACAGTTCCAACATCATCAAAAGCTTATAAAGCCCTAGTTGATAATTAAATAGAGCCTTAATAAGGGCTTAGTGAATTTTATAGCTTGGAACCCCTCCTCTGAATTGTGTGTCTAACACCAAGTTGATTGAGCATTATTTAGGCCTTAAATTTTTAGCATCATTGTTGGGGATGGTGCTATATTCATGATTATTTTGTGTAATTTTAATATTTCATAGTTTAGCATTTTTTTTCATAGTTCGGCAACATTGAAGGATGCTACTCTGAGATGGTTTATGGGTTTGGGAAGAGATGTTGTTCCTGATTGAAACACCATGAAGACAAATTTCCTTAAGAAATACTAGGACTACCACATAGGAAAAGATAGAAAAATAGATGACATCTTCAAAATGTCATAAAAAGAAGATGAACCATTGGAGGACTATGTAGAAAGGTTCCAATTTTTTTAAAGAAATCCCACCAAAATAGTATTTTAGAGGAATTCCTTCAATTAGTATTCTTGAGAGGATCCAATGAATATTGCATGGATTACCTCAATCTCATTGGGGTAGGAGATGTCTCAAAATTGACATTTGAGGAGATTTGTAAGGTCTATAGAAACTAAATTCAAGGTATTTTAACAAAAGGAACAAGGTAGATAGAACACTTCCAATCAAAAAATCATCTAAAGGAGTCTCCAGGGTGGAATTAAGCAATCTATTATCAAACATGAAGGAATATATCATTAGCCATTTGGCTACATAGTTATACACCCTCCATGTGAATAAGAAGCAAGAGGAGGCAAAAGCATCCCTTATAAAATATTGCCCACATTGTAGACAAAGAAAGACTAATTGCAAATGCAAGAAAGTGACAAGTATTTCTGAGGAGAGGCAAGGGAAATAAAATCTTCATGCACTGTAAGATGAAGATGGAAATTTATTCTACATTTCTCAAAGGAAACCATGGCAGCCAAGATAAGGTATGCCTCAAGATCCTTTGAATTACAATATATCATTTCCATTCAATAATCCAAATTTTCATAATTAGAACCCTTGACCTTGGTCAGACACATTGTAATCACAATGAAAAATGCCTCAATCCAATTGGAATCAACAACAAAACAACATGTGGCCATAACAAAACTATCACAAATCTAACTACAATCCTCAATGGCCAGCCCAACAAAACCAAAGGAAACCTCAATGGCAAAGAGGCTAGTAATGGAAAAACCAAAATATGAATTATCAAAGCGCTTGTAGCCACAACAACAAGCCATTATTCCAAACCCAAAAAATCCATCACCACAACCACCTAGAGAACCTTAGTTGCTAGCTCAAACTATAGCTAACCCCAATAACAAGCATATTCAGTAGGATTATACTTATGATTTTATTCAATACCCAAATTATGGGGTAGTGGTGACTGATGTGCACCTCAGATCAGGGAAAATGTTGGCTATGCCTTCATCTCCTCAAATCATTGAATTGGTTAATTAGGAACCCCCAACAAATACCTTGGACAATCAACTTAAGGATACTAAGTCAAATTAGGTTAACCCACCTAATCCAAGACCATAGCCTCCTTTCCCTGAAAGATTAGCAGTCCAAAGACAACAAACACAAGCTAAAAATGACTTGTTGGGAAAAATTAAATATGTTTGCATCAAAATTCACCTTATTCAAGCCATCAAGTAAGTGAATATTTACACTAAAAAAACGAGAGAACTATGCCTAAAAAATCCAGGTAGAAAGAGAAAGGATCCTCAAACTATACATGTCTTAGGAAAACTTGTAGACATTATGTTGGGAAACATAACTATCCCCAAGTATGTAAATCCTGGGAGCCCAATAGTGGATGTAAAGATAAATGAAACTCTCATTAAAAACACCTTTATTGACTTGGGAGTATATATTAATGTAATGACCAAAGAAACAATGCAACTATTGTAATAGATAAGCTTAGATCTACACCCATTATCCTATAGTTGGCAGATGGGTCAATAGTTAAGCTTGAGGGAATCATTGAATATTTTTTCATAACATTGGATTCATGGGAGTAACCTATAGAAGTCATGGTTTTGTAGCCTAAATTTGATCTTGCATTCTATCCTCTTATCTTAGGAATACCATGGTTGGAAATAATAGATGCCTTCATAGGTTATAGGTTGGAAATATGATTATCTCAAATGGGAATGTGACTAGAATAAATTAGTCCTTTATCCACCAGCCTAGCCACATGTAGACCTAAAACAAACAATTTGTCCCACCCTCGATCAGAAGACCAATACTCCTTGTAGACCCTTATGACTATTGAGCATGAAACTTTGTTGTAAAATCAAGATGAGGGTGACTTAATAGCAAACATCATACATCAAAATTATGGTAGGGACTTGCAACAACATCAATTTATCACATGCCTGCAAGATCCATCATGCAACATTATGCTTGCCAATCCATCTGAGTCAGTTTCCAAAATTTTCCATAAATTACTACCACCCCATTGTATTCCAAACATAGTAGGACTTGACACCTCATCAGTTCAACCAATATCCAAGACTTTAGAGATACTATCGAGGAAGACATTGAATTTTAGTAATGAATTGATTTTTGCACAACAGAACTCACTAACCACTGTGTTGAAGGCACACATAGCAGCCTTTACATGGGATTATGATGAAATAAAGGGGATAGACCCAAATTTGTGTATGCATAGGATTTATACCAATGATGGTTTTAAACCCATAAGGTAGCCCCAAATGAGAATGAACCCTACACTCAGAGAAATAGTCAAAACATAATTGCAAAAATTTCTTGATGTAGGCTTTATATGTCCTATTTTTTATAGTCAATAGATGTCACCTATAATAATTGTCCCAAAGAAAGGAGGAAAGTGGAGAGTGTTTGTAGACTACAAGGAATTAAATGCTTGATTCAATAGCAAGTAAGAAGTACTACTCTCTAGATGGATTTAGTGGCTATAACCAAATTAAGATAGCTACAGAGGATCAGGACACAGTAAATTTCTCATGCCCTTGGGGTACATATTCTTTTTTTGTCCTTCCATTTGGGCTCTGCAATGCACTAGCCACCTTCTAAAGGGCAGGACTAAGTATATTCTCAAACTTTACATATGATTCCATGGAGGTTTACATGGTTGATTTCACAACTTATGGGGATACATATGTTGAAGCACTTGGAAATTTAGAGAAGGTATTAAAAAGGTGTCGAGAACATAACTTATCTTTGAGTCATAAAAAATACTTCATGATGATGATAGAAGGAATTGTGTTGGGACACTTTGTGTCAAATGAAGGAATTGAAGTAGATCCTAGTAAAATTGAGGTGATCTCAAAATTGTGTGTACCTTAAAGAAAAAAAAAATTAGTAGTTTTCTAGGACATGTTGGTTACTATAGAAGATTTATCCAAGATTTTAGAAAACTAGTAGCCCCACTATTTATCTTATTAATAAAAGATGCAAAATTTGGTTGGACAACTGCTTGTCAACAATCCTTTGAAGCACTCAAGGAAGCACTAATCAAAGCCCCTATCTTGAGAGGACCTAATTGGAGCCTGCCTTTTCATATTCATATTGATGCATATGATTTTGTAATAGGAGCAATGTTAGGATAAAAGGAAGGTAAAAAAGAGTATGTTATATATTACATCAACAAAAATCTACAAGGGGTAGAACTCAATTTTACAATGACAAAGAAGGAGATGTTGATAGTATTTTATGTCATAAATAAATTTAGACATTATATAATAATGTATTCAGTTTTCATACACACCGATCATACAACAATTAGGTATCTAATGAATAAACTAGTAGTTGGTGGAAAGCTTTTCAAATGCTTATTGTTCCTTCAAGAGTTTAACATCACCATTGTGAATAAGCCAGGTAAAGAAAATATACTGGAAAATTTTCTATCTAGAAGTTACCAACTAAATTAGCAGAAGATGTTGTTGATGATTCTTTCCTAGATAAGAATTTTTTTGCTCTATCTATGCATGCACCTTGGTATGTAGATATTGATAACTATCTTGTAGAAGGAAAGATACCGCCCCATTTCTCACCTAGAGAAAAGAGGAAATCAATTTATAAGACTTTTCCCGACTCATAGATAGTTGGTTACTTATTCTACACAGGCCCAAACAACATAATGAGGAGATGCATAAGAGAAGATGAGGTATATGGTATCCTTAGAGCATATCATGATGAACCCTATGGGGGACACTTTGTAGCAAAGAGGACAACTCTTAAGATCCTCAATACTAGCTATCATTGGCCAACTCTTCATAAGGATGTAGTGAAGTACATTAGGGGTTGTGATAGATGTGAAAGACTGGGAAGGGCAACCAAAATAGATGAAATGCCATTGCATCCACATATAGCTATAACACCATTTGATAAATGGGGATTAGAATTTATTGGCTCCATATCACCAAAATCAAAAAATAAAGAGTACATACTAGTTTGCACAAATTACATTACAAAGTGGGTAGAAGTTAAAGATTTACAATTTTCAAGAGATGAGAATGTTTCAAAATTTCTATATGAAGACATATTCACAAGGTATGGAGTCCCAAGAGAAATTTTCATAGACCAAGGACCCCAAAACTTTCAATTGAGATGATCACAAAATTGGTTCAAGAATATGAGATCAGATACATAAATTCCTCACCCTACCACCCTCAATCTAATGGGCAAGTGGAGGTAACAAATAGGGAAATTGAGAATATTCTAACAAAGATAGTACAAATTCATAGGAAAGATTGGGAATTTAGATTTCTTGAGGTAATTTGGGCCTATAGAACAACTTGGAAGACCACAACTAGATTTACACCATATGAATTGGTGTATGGAAAGAAAGTAGTGGTTCCTATTGAATTTGATTATAAAATATTGAGGACAACAGTCACACTAGGAATGGATTTTCCCATAAACAAGAGATATTACATAACTTAAATGCACTTGATGAAATCATTATGGAGGCCATATACCAAACCGAACTTATCCAAAATTAAAGAATTAGATTACATGATTAGTTTATAAAGAAAATGGAATTCAATGCAAGTGATTGGGCTTTGATCTATGATTCTAGATACAAGGAATACAAAGGGAAGTTACAAACAAGATGGTTAGGTCCATATGAAATATAAAAAAATTATTTCCAAATGGGGCAATACAATTGTAGACAATTGATGAAGTTAGATTCTCATTACTAGTTAATGGACACAAATTAAAGCTTTACAAGTAGCCACTACAAAAATATTATTTTCTTCTTTAATTAATTCAACAGTATGGAATTGACATGGAGAATGAATATGACATGGAAATTGGACCTAATAGAAAAGTTTTAGCAATAGCTAGTAAAATTTTTACCCATGAATCAGTAGGCGAGCTACACAACTCACCCATTGATGGTTCACAGGTTATATAATTTCTTCACCAACACTCACTTGCACACACTACACATGTGACAAAAATCAACCAATATTTTTTGGACCAATCCATGAAGTAGTAGGAACCTACAACATTGTGATTGAATGCAACAAAAAATTTAAATGGGACATGTTACTGCAAGTGCTCATAGCACTTGTTTGTCAACAATTTCAAAATTACCATCCACATTAATTACATATTTATCATTTCATATCATATACATTCACACATGCAGCTAAATATAATATATTTCACCACATGTTGCTTCATACAACTATTCACACGTAGCATATCCACCACCTTTTTCAATTACCATGTACCATGTCATTCATTTCACATCACTTGTATCATACATTTCATAGCCTTTTCATCCCATCATTTACCACATGCCATGCAATCACATCATACATTTTGTTATCACAGAATCTAGCATCACTCAATTCATGGATAACCCCCATATGAAACTAGTATGTTTCCTAGGACTGTGCATTTCAAGCACGTAAAACAAGACAAACTTGTTTTACGAGGTCTCTAATCTTACCTAGTCCGAGTAGGTGACGATAGGCTCGAGTTTCGAGTTTAAAGTTTGACTCCTTTCTAACCCAGGAGTTAAGTCATTTTTTATTTCTAGAGTTTGGTGCTTGGGAAGTGAAAATCACCGTCGTTGCACCTTTTTCACTCTTATCTGTTTTTGCTGCTTGAGAGGCGATTTTCACCACCATTGCACCTAGTCTAAATAAATAAATTAACTCTTGGTGCTCGAGTGGTGAAAATCACCATTGTTGCACCTAAACAACCTTGACATGTCGGTGCTCGAGCGATGATTTTCACTGCCCGAGCACCTATTTGTGAGTTAAGTCAAGTTCGTTTTCCACATTCAATGCGCGTGAATTAAGTTGAGTTTTAGGTTATTAACTCAAACATGAGTTATTTTCACATATTCACTAAAAGACTCCTCTCCACACTTTGATCTCGTGCTATCGCAAGTCGCCATCCCTTGAGATCAAACCTTGGTTTCTACCTCCAGCGCGTGGTTTTCATTGTGATCTTCGCCATAGTTATCACACCATTGAGGTATGTTCACATTTTGCTTTCCTTCCAGTCATCAATTTTCTTTATTTTGCTTAGGCGTTTTTCTTTCATCATTTCTGTAGCTTAGTCTTTTCCTTTCTTTCTTACTTCTATCCTCAAGTCATTTCGGTTCTCTTTGCTTCTCCCCTCATGTCTGTCTGTTTCTTCTAAATAAGGTCCTGTCATTTTTTCCTCGCAACCTTTGCAAATGTCGTGGAAAAGGATCTCTCTGCCTTCACACACGTCACCTCTTTGTTTTTCACACATCGGTGTACAGCCAAGGTTTTTTCACGACGTCGCACAAAAGTGCTAAGTCACACACTAGTGTCTTGGCGGTGATTTTCACTGCCATGACACCCACTCATAGAAATACCCAAGTGTCGAGGCGGTGAAAATCACCGCCATGACACCCAACAACCTTGGCAAGGTTGATCCTTGAGCGCTAATTTTCACCGCCTCGACACAAACATTGCCAAGCCCCGAACTTCTCCAAGTCACTCGATGCTCGAGTGGTGATTTTCACCGCCTCGACACCAAACCCAAAAATATCACTTCGATTTACCACCTGAGCACCAAAATCTGCATTTTTTCTCTAAACACTCTTAAATGTGTTTTCTCTTCATTTTCACTTCCACGCTCATTTTTGCACCTCATTTTCCGCACCATATGGCCAAAACACAATGACTCCATATCACTTGCTCATTACATATTTATCTGTATGACATGTATTTCCTGACAAACATTGAATCCACCATTCTTGCAGTTTATTTCCAAAGTTCCATCAAAAGATCCTTGGAGATAAGAAATACATCAGTATTTGCTCCCCTAAATGCTAGTTGAAATGCCACCACCATCTCCTAAATCAAAGGGTAAGATGAATTATAAGTACCAGGGCATTTTCCCTCTAACCATGGTGTTGTCCAAGGTGGATGAGATCAAAGATACCAAGATCAATCATCAAGATCTGGCAGGTGGAGAGGATCCAATAGAGGCCATGGGATGAGAATCTGAAGGCCATTGTACATAGAAATCTTCATATGGTATCTACTTTCCCAACTTCAGCTCATCACATAGAGTTTGTACTTCAGGTTGTTGCTCACTATATCCAAGAAGACAGAACTGTGAGAGATTCTGCAGGGTAAGTTGTAATGAGGCTTGACAGTGAATTCTTTGATATAGTCTTCAAAGTTCCACAAATAGAACAATACACTCCCATCACGATCCAGAAGGCTCAAGAGATATTTGACAATGATTCAATCAAGGCCAATACATTGATCAACTCACAATGGTTGAAGACTCCCCGACATGTTGTTTCTAGGTGGCCTAACGGACTCCCCAGGAGTGACTTCAAAGAAGATGTGAGAGACATGATTACCTTGTTAAGCAGAGTTAAGGGCTTTCCTGAATCCTCTCATTTTCAAGATTGGATGTATGAATACATTCGGATCATCAAAAGGAAGAAGGTACACATTGATTGGGGAACACAGATCAGTGACGAAATCCATGAGCAGCTGATCAAGGTGCCCACCACCTTGAAATTTTATATGACTTCTTTCTTGGTGTACGCAGCAGCAGTAATGAGGTAGTTTCAAGGTTTATCTACCAAAGGTAATAGACATTCTACCCCTATCTATGATTACTATTACCAATTGAACCTGAGGGAAAGCTTCCACCACTTCAGGAGAGTAACAAATGCTTTCTTTGCTCCTTTGTTATTCACTTTTGATCCGACTCTGGAGAAGAAGAGAATATCAGATGAAGCTTACAAGGCGGTTAGCAAGGTTGGATGTGTTTTTCTACAGTTTTTGACCTTTACTTATATAAGGGTAGGTTGTTTCACGGGATGTCCTTATATGCTTCCCAGGTACCCATCAGACAAATGGATCCTTATGGAGTTGTGCAGGAAATCAATTTCAATGCACAAAGAACGACAAAGGAATCATAAGCCAGGTTTTAAGTTTCCATTAACCATTGGCAGATACATGATCAAAAGTATGCAGAAGGCCAAGAATGTTTCAGCAAAGATGCACATAATGACTATCAAGACCTACAAGAACATGCATGACTTTGAATTCAGAGATGCAAAGAAGAAACTCAAGAAAGGTCACAGTGATGTTTACCATTTTGAAGACATATGGGCAGAATGTACAGATGAGGAGGATGTACGTAAAATGGATTTCTGTAGGTTAACAGTTGAACAAATCAAGGCTCTCCATATAGCTAATTTTCCTGAAGATTTCACAGATCCTAGGAGACATACTCAATTCTGCCTATGATGAGGATAATGTCGTCGGCAAGCCTTTGCCTCCAGTACAATGGTCCAAAAAAGAATGTACCTACATGAGGGAAAGGCTAGCCCCTATCCTACACAACACAGCAGAATGGCTTCACACGCATGGCCATCGGATGAAAGCCTTCAAAATAGATTTTGAAGGTGAGCTTCGCAAAGAAAAACCTAGTCCATGGCTAGAATCCCGCTCCAAAGACAAACAAGCCATGATTCCCTCTTCATCCCGAAAAGGGCCAAGGATCAAGTTCACTATGGGGAAAAATACTCCACAAACCACATCTCGTGCAGAAGACAAGGAGCTTGTTTCCAAGGAATTATCTTCAGATGAGGAAGGAGGAGATACAAAGTTTGAATCCAAAGAATCAGATGATGAAGACTCTGGAGAAACCAAATCAAATGAAGAAGAAGAGAAATCTCAAGAAGAGGTTGAGGAATACCAAGAGGATGAGCAGATTTTTTCCCCTCTTCAGAATGAAACCGAAGAGATCCCAGTATCTTATCCTCCTCACACTCCTTCAAATCCTAAATCTCTTGTTCCTCACATTCCTTCTTCTCCTCTTCCTACCATAGTTATAGGAGTAGAAGATGTTTCTTCCCTACTAGTAGTATCAACTATGTTGGTTTCTTCTGTAGTTGACCGAACACAAAATATCAATGATCTATCTAGTTCACCAGTTTCTCTACCGAGTTTGTCATCTCCATATTTTGACATTTCTTTGGAGGCTGAATTTAACAGATTCATGAATGAATCTTTGCAGAGTCAGCTTCGTGTGTAGACAATTGGGCCCATAATGACTACAATGGTGCCCATAGTTACTATCTCAGCTATTCCTCAAGGAGCCCCTGCAGCTCAGGAATTAGCGGTAACAAGAGATATATATACTTCTTCCCTCCCTCCTTGGTTGGTGTCGCAGGTTCCTAAGCGCAAGAAGTAGATGATCTCCCCCGATGAGCTGGACCTGGAAGAAATACTTGCCCCTAAGATCAAGGAAAAGAAAAAGGCTAAGGTGTTGTCAACACTCCATGTTGATAAAGTTGGCCAGAAATTTGTTGAGGTAGGTTTTCCTTCACAACCAGAGGGTGACGTAAGTATGGAAGATTATACTGTACAAAGAATACAACTTGGGAAGGTAACCAATGAAAGTGATAAAGCAGATGCCCAAGTAGTATTAAATGCCCTTGCAGGAAGGCTTGACAAGATGGAGCAAGCTAAGAACCTATACAAGGAGAAGGTTGAACACTATGCGAACATCTTGAGAAACATAGTGGGATCTTCAATGGGTGATACCCAATCTATGGCCTTGGTGAATGTTGAAGAACCAGTTGTACAAAAGGAAGAGAAGCTTGCAGCCAAGGGTAAAGTCTTGAATGAGTTCATTGAAGAGATCATAGATCATGGGACACAAGTCATCACCATCGCAAGTGAAAATAAAATGCAAATAGCCTAGCTACAAACTGAACTTAATAAAGAAGAAGTATCACTTGTGAAAGAGCTACATGAAATGGAAAGGGTCTTATCATCATGGCTAAAAATGAAAGAGTCCAAGATCAGCAAACTAGTGAAGAATGGAGTTATACCTGACAAGGATAAATATGTGGAAGTGAAAGAATCGCTCAAACATAAAATCCAGGTACTAAAGTTTTTGGTTGATGACATTCACCAGGTACAGGAGGATGTAGAAGGTTACCAGGTTCTTCTGATAAATGGAATGGAAGAGTTACCAGGTGATCTCCTTGATGATGAACACATCTTTCTTCCTCTCAGCGAGATAATGTATAATGAGGCCTTCATGAAGCTGGTTCATGTTAAAGGTTTTTCTAAAAACACCTTGACCATTGTGTGTGATTTGCGGCTTTCACTTGATTGTTTCAAGGCTCGTCTTCAAAGGTGTAAAAAGGTTTCCTCATCTGCTAAGAAGATTATTACCAAAATACACACGCTGGTGGATTATACAGTCGGTCCAAACAAAACTTTCCTACAAGAGACGGCAAAGAGATATGAAGTCTTTCGCGCCCAGTGCAAAGAACAATAGTCTTCTTTTTGTCTCTAGTGTTCGCCAATTTTGGTGTCCCCTACTTTGCATATTGTAAATATTTTTTGACATCTTAAATGTCTTTTTGTAAAACGTAATTGCACCAAAAATATGAGGTGTTATTATGTTGAAATAAATAACACTCAATTAGATTAGGTTTCCTATTTTACTCATCTGATTCCCTAATTTTGCTCTTCCCTCTTTTCTATAAATAAGAGGGATTTCTTTTGTAATAGTTACCTTTTGATATTTTGCAACGAAGTGCTACTACTTTGGAAAAATCATTGAGACTTTGTGTTCAATATTTTGAATTCAGATCTAATCAATAAAGAAGAGGATTGCATACTAGACTTTGTGTTGGAATCGATTGTCTTGTGTGTTGATTATATCAGTGGTGACTAGTGTATGAGATTGAAAGGGCTTCAAGTGGTTTATGTAAACTTTGTGTTGCATTTATTATTTGGATTTGTTTATGTTTGAAGGTTTTGGTTGAAGGATCTACAAGACTTTGTGCTTGTAATCATTCATGCGGTTTGAGGAATCTTTGTATCTAAGAAGACTTTGTGCTTCTAATACAATGAACAATACTTCTACAGGATTCAACATTGAAAAGGCTACGGAATGACTTTGTGCCTTTGTGATCCTTCCCTTTTCCTTTTTCTTTTAGTTATTATAAATCATACCTAGTATTTCTACGCTGTGCTTTGACAAGATAGAAATATTGGCATTACTATTGTTGTTTAAGTTTAAGTTATCAGATCTAAATCTTTTCATCATCTTCTCTGAAAAAAGAGAGAAGTATGAATGTAACACACCCCCCCATTTCACGAGTACAGTGTAAATTTTGTAAGTATTCCTTTAATTTTACTATAGCTTCTAATTAGCAGTAAGAAGGGCACCTCCCCTTTCTGAGAGGAGAGATTATATCTCACATAGTTGTGGCTGAAGTCTAGATGGCATAATCTGTTGAAAAGTTGATTACACTATTTTCACCCAACACATTTCACAATACAATTAAGGAAGGTCACATTATATCTCACTATGGGTTTAAATCAAGAACTTCACATGAGTTAAGTTTCAATTCACAAGCATTTTATAGGTACATGCATTAACTTCACATAGTTAACATAGATGATCATTACTTTTCTACATATTTATATATTAATTTGTGCATGCTTCATATCAAATTTAATATTTCCACTACTTCACATTACACCCTTCACCAAGAACCATACAATTAAGTTTGTTCACTTAATAACTTTAGTTGGGGGTAGGGGTACTCTTGATTTTCTTAATTTCAAACACCATTTTCAAAAACCAAAAACTTTCTGCAACATTTTTCCATTATTTTTTCCCCATTTCATATACAATCCAAGCTCAGAGGGGAAGAAGAAGGGGTAGAGGTAGCTAAATTGGGAGAATACAAGCATACAAATAGAAAGTAATTGGTGTGGTTAAAGTGACATACAAATAATTTGATAAAAAGCATAGCATATTGTCATCATGGGTGGCAACATAATTCAAAGAGAACCATCTGCACACACTCAACTATTGGAAGATAGGCCAGTGTTACCTATTTTCAAATAGTTTGTATAATTAGAATTCTTCTTGAAGGTGACACAATATATTGAGGTTATGACAAAAATTTTCATATACATTATAGAGTGATGAAGTAGTAATTAGAAGCTTGAAGGTTGATTCTTTGAAGGCTGCCATTGCAAAAGTGTCTAGTTTGCCACAAGGAGAGGAATTTCCAAATAGGTAAAATACCATTGCTTCTAGAAATTAGTTCATACAATTGAGAGAAAACCTATAATCATCCTCCCAAGGCACTAAGAGATTATCCTTACCATGGGATTGGACTTATGTTGCTTCATATATAATTAAGTATCTCACATTTGATGATAAGCAATCCTTGTTGCATATAGTCCATTTTAAACTGCTAAGTCATCTCCACTATGATAAACATGTTAATGTTCCAAATTTTCTTTACAATCTATTGAAAATAATAAGCTCTGAGTATAAAAGGAAAAGGAATAAAACTGCCTTGTCACACTTTTGTTTGGTCACCCTATTGATAAAAAGGAGTCTAAGAATTCAATTTCCAAAAATTTCATGGGAAAGCCTCCGAAATTATAATAACATTAATAGTATTCTAGAAGAACCTTCTATACCAAATAGAATAGAGGAACCTGGTACACCAAAAAGGGAAATTCCCTTTGGCTACCATGTTGCTTCACCTACCCACAACATGGGTGAGCTTGAGGAGCAGAGCCTGTAAGACACACAACCTGTAGCCTCTGAGTAACTTGTAGCAAGAGAGCCACAAGAAACCCCTACCTCTAGAAAAGCACCAAGAACTAGGAAAAGGAAAGGTGAATCTTCTTCTGTACCTACAAGAGGGAAGAATAAATTCACATAATATAGAAGGAAATCACATCACCTAAAGAGGAAAGGTGCCATGAAAGGGGTAGCTAAAAAGAAGGTTGAGGAAAATGTTGTGATGGTTGAGATAGACTTAGAGGTGAAGGGGAACTCCCCTAGAAATGTAAATACATCGGCTAAAAAATCATGGTATTACATAAGTACCTCTAAATTTGATTTAGAGGATGTATTTGTTGCAAGAAAAATAAGGAAAAAACCCCCAAAGAGCACTGACAATGAGGGTTGTAAATATACCATGGGGGATGATGATCAATTCCTAGAAAAGGATGAAGAATTTTTTATAGAAGAAAGAAATGTTAAGAAAGAATTGCAAGAATCACTTGAAAGGATGAAATAATTAGAAGAATTGTTGAAAGGTTATCAATTAAAGGACGGTGAGAGGGACACAAAAATAAAGGAATTAGAGGAGAAGTTGTATAAGTTTGAGCATGATTCCAAATTGGACATCCTTACACAATTTTCCTTGGTTGAAGTAGGAAATAAAGAACATGTTCCTTCAAGACCACCTCCTTAAATTAGAACTCCCTTTGGTCCTACTATAGTATCACTAGGTGTGGAATTATGAAAAAGAATTAAAGAGTTCTCCTAGCGTAAAGGAAGCATGGGAGAAGGAAAAATAAAAAATGATTTGAAACCACACCAGGATATTGGAAAAGCAAGAGAGTGAAGTGCAAAGAATGATACTAAAAATTGAGGAAATAGCAGATAAAGGTGCACAAATACTTAAATGTAGGCCACGTGTTAGGGTGTATTCTTTATTTTTGTAGGAGAAATTATTTGTTTTCAATTTAGTCAATTAATCAATGATTTATCAATAGCTATGAATAATAATTTTGATTTCTTAAAAAAAATTCACGACCACATCGGATATGCAAGATTAACTTTGTGAATTTTAACTTCACAATTACATTTTGACAGATGAGACTGCTTGGAATCCTCTGCCTTTGTAGTAGATTTTTAAACTAGGGCTTATGATTCTTATGTCAAAAATAAGGATCAAATAGGTGAGATTCTAAGAGATTATAATGAGAAAGAGAAATCCATTTCTCTACAACTTAGAAAAGAATCATTAGATCCTAATGTAGTTATAGATGAATGGGTAGAACTCTTGAGATACAAAGGTGTAGGAAGAAGAATAATGAACATCAAAGAAAAAACTACATAAGTATTAAATAGCTAGCTATAGAAACAATTGATGAAGACTTCAAATTTATACAAGACAAATGGAAAGAACTAACCCCATAACTAAAGAAAAAGGAACCTCACTCCATTTATAATTTTTGAGCCATCATAAGAAGATCTCATTAGTATATAAAGATTGCAAGGGATAATGGACTTAAGTGGTTTTCACTGGCATTCCATCTACCCATTCTACTCTTTCCAATGCCACATTGGACAAGACAAAAATGAGAGGGGGAGGAAACAACAAAGAATATGAGTTTGCCCAAGATTTTATGTCACCAAGGCTATTATCTAAGATAGGAAAAAGGAGTGGATGTTGTTATAGAGTTCAAGGATATAGTTCTTTAATATAACCTTTAGACCTAAATCATTGCTTGAGGACATGAAAATATCTTAGTTGTGGGGAATGATGAGCCTGATTAATAGCTAGTTTTATCTTGTTCAAATCATACTTTTAAAACATTTCAAGAATCTTATTTAATAGACATTCCTGAACTTATATATCTTTTTATATCCCTTATGCAACTTAAACCAGACTTTGAGATATGGAAATATGGTTATGATATGTTGATATTTGCATGGATGAATGTGGGGATGTGTATGAATATGTGTTTAATTTATGGTTGTTAATAGTATGTATATGTTGGATGAGACTAACTTCTTGTAGCTAGAATAATTTCAACCCGTGGTAACTGGATAGCTCATCCCGCAACCAAAGGATTCTAGGAAAATAGCAGGGGAGATTCCAAAATACTAGAAACATGAAATTTATAGAAAATAATGGAAGCGATCATTAAGTAGGTTGATTGGAGTAATCATATCATTCAATAAGATGGTTCAAGGAAGGAGTTTGCATCAATTAAGAATCTAACATGATTGTTCACACAAAGCATGTCTTTATCACACTATTAGGGCAGAGTTGCAATTCTATTTGTCTTCTTCTATCTTTTTCAATTAAAGTTTCAGTTGGAAAGACTTTATCTCTCTCTATTCTAAATGAGAGTTGGTGAACGCAATTAAATTATGTTTTAGTTTATATTTTCAAATCTTTCTACAAATAAACCTCCTCATGAGCCTTATAGTTGGATCGGTAGTTGAGGAGAAGATCTAATAGAGAGTTAGAAGATATGTTTTGCTAAGATATAGTTTTGTTCATAGATAATGATTTTACTACCTTTCTGTTATGCATCATGAATAAGAAATATGTGAAGATTCTTGTCAGATTGTAGAATTCAATTATATGTAAAGAGGATATTTTAGTTTACCATTATGTTAAATAGTTGATTTGAGTGGTTTATATTTGAGCATTTCTGTGGGTACAGCTTGAGAAAGGGCCACTCAAGGTACTATTCACCCACCTTAATTTGTGTGGTTACATTAGATACTTTCATTATTGTATTCATTTTAGTTAGACACTTCATTTCATGTATATGTATGAGATTTTGTCTTATAATTTATGTTCTATAGAGTATCATTGAGTTGTCCTTTGAAGTAAGTCAAGTATTTAGAAGTAAGAGTTAGCAGTGTTAGTTAATTATAGAGTTCAAGTTTAACAGTTAAGTAGTTACAATGTTAAGCTAAAGGAACCTGTAGCATCAATAGAAGATTAAGTTATTTCCCCTGTTTTGTAGTTTATGATTTATTTCCTTCTTCCAACTTTATTATTTTCATGTACATGTGTAAACCACCTATACTTGATTATATAGGTTGTGTAGAGTCTATGAATGCACAGTACAGTGCTAGCATCATCAAAATCTTAAAAATCCTTGGTTGATAATTAAATAGAGCCTTTACAAGGGTTTAGTGGAATGTTCAACTAGGAACCCTCCTTTGAATTGTGTGTCCAACACCAAGTTGACTAAGCATTAGTTAGGCCTTACAGACATGACACAAGTAATAATATATTCCTTCTTTATTGTCTTCATTTACAATAACTATATAAAAATTTATTGCATTGATATGTGCATCAAATTAGATTAATTTAGTCAAGATTACAAAACACTACAAAGTAAGATTATAAAATTAAAAATTTCAAAAACTATGCAAGTAGAGATATTACCCAGTTGAACTAGATCTAATATGTGATCAAATTCAACTGATGATTCCATCTGTGTGATTTGTAGTGAAGCTAGGATTTGGTATATGTCAAGTGGTTTTAGACTTCATAACTACCATTCATTAACCCACTCATATGATTCACACTTATTCCATTCAAGTGATATGTACAAGAAGAACAAAATCATACCATATTTCATGTATGAATACTCCATGAACCTTCATTAGAGCTTCTGAAAGAGTGTAGCTCACTTGATCTTGTCAATGTACAACAATCCTCATTTTTCAATGTTAGTATCATCTATCAACCAAAAAAATCTATGAACTGAAGACTTACCTTCATTGCCTAGACCCATTAAAACATTGCACAACTCGATGATTGATTTCACATTTTTCAACTTTGCATTGTCTTTATACTTTAACTCTTCTTGTGTTATCTAGCTCTTTTGATACATGCTCCTACACCATCACGCTCCCCCTTTCCATGCCCAACCTCACAAAAGTTCCACATATGTTGAACACCTCTAATATTATGCATCTTTCTCAACCAATAGAACATCCACGAGTTCTTTAATTGTGATTCACAATTATCTGACCATATGATATGTTGATGGAATGATATGTCCCTTCTAGCCAAATCATGGTACAACACCTAAAAGAAACCTTGCATGAACTCTATAGATTGTGTGTGATCATCACTGATATAAATTGATACTCCCTTACGATCTTTTCGTCATCCTTTGTATTTTCATTGGCATGAATGAATGTTATGTGCATAAATATAGCAGCTTGTCTGGAGTTGTAATACTGTGATTCTACCTCACATTGTGGCTATAAACTATAGTTCTCTATAAAATTGATGACTGGAACAATGCTACCAAGTGGAAATGTTTCCTCGCATAACTTGAATTGCAAGTCCAACCATCGAGCTCTATGGGTATGCCTTGCATGTACTCATGCACTATAGTATCATGAAATATAGACGTAAAATGACACACTGGAATCTTTTCAATAACCAAATCACACCTTTTTTCTTCTTTACCATATTTTGTATTGTATGACATTGTCTTATACTTTTTGAATTCTAGTAGTTCATTTCAACATGTGTACTTTCCATATGTTCACAAATTGGCATACATTGAAATCCACCATAATGCTAAGATTGGCATACCTATTATGAGAATGATTAGATGAAAAATAAAGCCTCTTATGTAGATTTCCCTTTGAGAAAATTAAATTGCACTCTAGAAATAAAAATTGGTAATATCTAATCCCATGCTCGTGTCTATATATAACTAGTTATGACCATGATATAGATTTAATAAATTGATATTTGTATAATTCTAAAGATTTAGCTGATGATATAACTAATATAGTTAATAAAGTGTAAAGGATTGGTTATGAGATACAAAGGAGTGATATACCTATTGGTAGAAGAGATAGGGATAGATTTTTTGATGTGTATTTATAATATAATTTTATGGAATATCAATATTTGAAAGTGTCCATTATTTTCCAACATTCCAATTTTCTCATTGAGTTATATAGACTTAAAATACAATAAAATATAATATACATTCAAGAGTTTATTTTTCTAAATTTATTTCATTTGAATGTTAAAATTCCCTCTCAATGTGAAAATGATTAATATGATGCATTTGATTATGATTGCATGCAAGAAGAAACTAAATATGATGATTATGATGTAGTTTATCCAACTCTTTAGCTTAAGAAAATAGTTCTAGACTAAAAGAGTATGATTTCCCCACTCATAATTTTGAATACTTAGCAATATCTAATCCAAAAATCAACATGATAACAAAATCAAAGCATTACATTAAGCATGTATGATAAGAAGTGATAAAGAAACATAAGAAAATGAAGGAAAATGTAAAGCATATGTATAAAGATAACATACCTTAAAATTCGATATTTGATTTGTGAAACTACCCAATTATGTGTAGTTTGTTTTTCTTCTGCCATCAAACTCCTCAATAATTAGATAATTTCATGAAGTTTCTTTGTTTTCAACACTCAATTCTATATAGCTAATAAAATTATTAAAAACTATAAAAATAACCAATCTATAATATGAAATTATAACAAAAAAGTCATAATTAACATTGCAACACTACAAGCATGAAAATTTGAGTTCATGTAATAAAATTTCATGTAAAAACTATGCTATTTACTCCTTTCTAAGTTGGAAAACAAAAAAAAGGTGGTGCAAAGGTGATGAAATGTGTACAAATGCATGTTTTTTCCCATGAATATGAAAAAGCATTTTTTTGTCGAATAACATGCAAAAGTAGGAGAAGAACAAAGAACATGGACCTAGATCATAGGTGTCCTACCTTTTTACCATTTTTTAGAATTCTCCAAAATGTGCTCGCATTATAATGTGAGTGCACTTTGGCTTGCTCTAAATGGTACCAAATCTCAACTTTTTCAAAGCGCACTCAAATTCTTCATTTGATGAATTTGTTAAGGTTTTGTGAATGTCATCATGTGTGAGTAGGGGCTTGGGTTGAGGTATATCTATGAGACTTTTCTTGGAGAAACTATGAGATTATGTAAGTATTATCTATGTCTTGTTTTGTGTATGATATAAAATTTCACTACAATTACCTTGTTATGCCATATGTGTCATTGTACATGACATGACCCTATGTGTGTGTTTCCATTCAATGCAACATCCCTATACCCTCAAACCTATACATTAAACCCTCAACCCTAATCCATCAACCCTATACCGTAAACCCTCAAACCTCTACCCTATGATCTATACCCTCAACCCTATACTTAAGCCTTAATCCCTCAACCCTCAACCCTATACCTTAAAACCTCAACCCTACACCCTCAACCCTCATCCCTATACCATACACCTCAACCTTATACCCTAAACCCTAAATATTGTCCCTCACTACATAAACCTTAAACCATACACTCCAACCCTTCACCTTATGCCTCATACCCTCAATCCATACCCTAAACCTTATACCTAATATATTAAACCCTAATCCTTATACCCTATACACATAACCTTAGACACTCAACCCTGAACATTATCCCTCAATTTTAAACCCTCTACCCTCTACCCTATACCCTATACCCTCTACCCTCAACCCTATGCTTAAGCCCTAATCCCTCAACCATCAACCCTATACCTTAAATCCTAAACCTACACCCTCAACCCTCATCCCTGTACCCTATACCCTCAACCATATACACTAAACCCTAAACATTTTCCCTCAACACTATAATTAAACACTAAACTATACACTCTCAACCCTTCACCCTATGTCTTATACCCTCAATATCTCAACCCTATACCCTATACCCTAAACCCTTAACCCAATACTTAAGCCATAATCCCTCATCCCTCAACCCTATACCTTAAACCCTAAACCATACAAACTCAACCCTATACTTAAACTCTAAACCCTACACTCTCAACCCTTAACCCTATGCCTTGTAACTTCAATCCATACCCTAAACCCTATACCCAATATCTTAAATCCTAACCCCTATTCCCTATACACTTAACCTTATACACTCAACCCTAAACATTATCCCTCAATTGTAAACCCTCAACCCTATAGTTAAGCCCTAATCCCTCAACCCTCAACCCTCAACCATATACCTTAAACCCTAAACCCTACAATCAACCATTAACCCTATTCCTTATGCTCTCAAGCCATACCCTAAACCCTATACCCAATATCTTAAACCCTAATCCCTATACACTATACACTTAACCTTATACACTCAACCTTGAACATTATCCCTATATTGTAAACCCTCAACCCTATACCTTAAAACTAAACTCTACACGAGATCAACCTCCATCACTATACCCTCTTGACCCTCAACATTATACCCTAAACCTTGAACATTGTCCCTCAACCCTCAACCCTCAACCCTCATCACTATACTTAAACCCTAAACCCTACACTCAACCCTTAGCCCTATTTCGTATACCCTCAATCCATACCATAAATCCTATACTTAAACCCTAAACCATACACTCTCAACCCTTCACCCTATGCCTTATACCCTCAATCCCTCAACCCAATACTTAAGCCCTAATCCCTCAACCCTAAACCCTACAACCTCAACCATCAACCATATACTTAAACCATAAACCCTACACTCTCAACCCTTAACCCTATGCCTTATACCCTCAACCCATACCCTAAACCCTGTACCCAATATCTTAAACCATAATCCCTATACCCTATACACTTAACCTTCGACGCTCAACCCTAAAAATTATCCTCAATTGTAAGCTCTCAACCCTCAACCCTATACCCTATACCTTCAACCTAATACTTAATCCACCTCAACCCTATACCTTAAACCCTAACCCCTACACTCTCAACCCTTAACCATATGCCTTATACCATCAATCCATACCCTAAACCTTATACCCAATATCTTAAACCCTAATCCCTATACCATATAAACTTAACCTTAGACACTCAAACCTAAACATCATCCCTCAACTATAAATCCTCAACCCTCAACCTATGCCTTAAAGCTAAAACCGTACACCCTCAAATCTCATTCCTATACCCTATAATCTCAACCTTATACCCAAACCATAAACATTATCCCTCAACACTATACTTCAACCCTAAACCATACACTCTCAACCCTTCACCCTATGCCTTATACCTTCAATCCATCAACCCTATACCCTCAACCCAATACTTAAGCCTTAATCCCTCAACCCTTAACCTTATACCTTAAACCATAAACCCTACACCCTCACCCATCATCCTTATACCCTATACCCTCAACCATATACCCTAAAACATGAAGATTTTACCTCAACACTATACTTAAACCTTGAATGATACACTCTCAAACCTTCACCCTATGCCTTATACCCTCAATCCATACCCTAAAACCTATACCCAATATCTTACACCCTAATCCCTATACCCTATACACTTAACCATATACACTCAACCTTGAATATTATCCCTCAACTATAAACCCTCAATTTCTACCATACACCCTATACCCTCAACCCTATACTTAAGCCCTAATCCCTTAACCCTCAACCTTGTACCTTAAACCCTAAAACCTACACCTTCAACACTCATCCCTATACCCTATAACCTCAACCTTCTACCCTGAACCCTGAGCATTGTTTCTCAACACTATACTTAAACACTAAACCATACATTATCAACCCTTCACCCTGTGCCTTATACCCTCAACCCTCAACCCTATACCCTCAAACCGATACTTAAGCACTAATCCCTCAACCCTTAATGCTATACCTTAAACCCTAAACCCTACAACCTCAACCCTATACTTAAACCCTAAAACCTACACTCTCAACCCTTAAACTTATGCCTTATACCCTAAACCCTATACCTAATATCTTAAACCCTAATCCCTATACCCTATACACTTAACCTTAGACACTCAACCCTAAACAATATCCCTTAGCCATAAACCCTAAACCTTGCACTCTCAGCCATTAACCCTATGTCTTATACCATCAACCCATACCCTAAACCCTATACCCAATATCTTAAATCCTAATCCCTATACCCTATACACTTAACCTTAGACATTCAACACTGAACATTATCCCTATATTATAAACCCTCAACCCTATACCTTAAAACCTAAACCCTACACCCTCAACCCTCATCCCTATACCCTATACCCTCAACCTTATACCCTAAAGCTTAAACATTTCCCCTAAATCCTCAACCCTCAACCCTATACCTAAACCCTAAACTCTACACTCTCAACCCTTAACCCTATTCCTTATACCCTCAATCCATACCCTAAACCCTATACTAAATCCTAAACCATACACTCTCAACCATTCACCCTATGTCTTATACCCTAAATCCCTCAACCCTATAACCTATACCCCAACCCAATATTTAAGCCCTAATCCCCAGACCCTCAACCCTATATCTTAAACCCAACAACCTACAACCTCAACCCTCAACCCTATACTTAAATCCTAAAACCTACACTCTCAACCCTTAACACTATGCCTTATACCATCAACCCATACCCCAAAACCTATAGCCAATATCTTAAGCCATAATCCATATACTCTATACACTTAACCTTAGACACTCAACCTTGAACATAATCCCTCAATTGTAAACCCTCAACCCTAAACCCAATACTTAAGCCCTAATACCTCAATCCTCAACCCTATACCTTAAACCTTTACCCTACACTCTCAACGCTTAACCCGATGCCTTATGTTGGAAATATTGATGAAAAATAAACCCAATTGAAGTTGTGGTCTTGAATAGATCAACCAAGAAAGAAACCATCCACAAGAAAGTGTTGCAACATGATCTTTCATAAAGATTGAGAATTGATAGTGATCAAATGATGATATATTGATGATATCTAGAATCTCTATGATATATGAGATATCATGAGATGATTTACAATGTACAAAAACCTTGTATATATAGGTAAGGTGTGATGAGGTAGGATACCTACCCTTGATACAAACATTAAATGTCTAATTCAAATAATTAAATGCATGAGATAATGCATGGAAAAATTATTAAATACCTAGATAAATAAAATCAAATAATGAGACATGGCCCCATTATAACTAACTTCCAGAAATGACACCTAGGTAACTTAACTCCTAAGTAAACTTATAATGTGAATAGGCCCTCACTAATAACTAGTTAGGAAATAAACCCATTCACACCAACACCCCCCATAAGTGTGACTTAGGGAGTGTAGTTATTATGCAAATGATGCAAAATGGAAATTAAATATGAGATCCAAAAATGAGGCCATGTTAGATACCCATGTACAATTAATAATGCAAATAATCTCTCACAAATTCAGAAAAGGAGAAAATTGTAGGACAAAACCCCTCTCCAAAAAGAGATGCAATGCAAATCATGTAGAAGTGATAAAAGTGATGTATGGATGTCTCAACATCAATACCCACCAGAGGAACATCCATCACAAGAATATAATATAATAACCCCTCCAATGAAGGGAAAGATAGAGAGACTATGTAGCCCCCCATAATGGATAATCAACTACAAAAATGGCAAGTGTCTGAAGACAAAACATGATCTAATATCAAAAAGCAACATGTCTCCCTTTTGGAAGAAACAAAACCAAGTACAAATGTAGGAATGCTTCCCATTCCTTATAGGAATTGAAATAAATAAGCATGATTATGAATGATGATATCTCTAAAACTTGGTCATGTGTCTCCTTGCCCAAGGTAAATGAAGATGCCACAATCAAATCAGGTACATTCCCAATCAAAGAAGAAGGTGAGAAACCAAGACTATGTGGAAAGTAATGTTGAACAAGATCCAAAGAAAATGATGGTTTGATAATAGTTGTACAATGACTATCATTAAAGAATATGGATAACCCCTCAAATGTGTCCTCCAAATCTAAAATGTGAGTCTCCACAAACAAGCATGCAATGTTTGATGAATAGGAATCCCAATTAGGAATAAAATGAGATACCTATTGCAATGAATCATTGGAATTTCTCAATGAATCACCAACATAAGATGAATGGTCTTGTTAAATAGGAATGGTGGGAGCCTCAATCAATGACTTTGTACAAGGAATCAATGAAGGTGAAGGTACATCAACTATCTTTTAAGAAGAAGAAGGATCATCTAAAGAAACCTCATCGTCTTCATCAAAAGATTCAAAGTATTCCAAATAGTCAAAATCCTGAAGAGTATCATCATCATAGGGTATCTTATTTAAAAAATGAAGAGGCACAAGACAGTCTAAAACAAGCACTAGGAATGGTTGAGTATCAAGATCTCCATATATCTCTCAAATTTTAATCCAAAGATATGAGGACACTCAAAATGAAAAATAGTATTCAAAATGTCATGATCAACATGTATTACAATAACTCCTAAGACATGATCCCTTTTCCAATTCCAAGAAAATTTCTTACTAGTTGTACCTAGATGGAGAATAAGATCATACAAATGTGGTAACAAATGAAGCCAACAAAGATGTTTTAAGATGCCATCTCCCCATTCTTTTTGTTTCCCCTTTTCAACATAATTAGTAAAGGATGAAATGAAAACCCCATAATGAACTACGATAAATATCCAAAATTACAAAGACATTAACCTTCACAAAAAATTATAAATCCCCAAATATGATGCACAACTGAAATTGAAGCCTTCCCAACAAATAGAACTTCTCCAAATAGCAGTATGTCCAAGTAATCAAGTAAATTCCATAAATTGCAAAAATTCAATAGATAGTACTTGGGGAAAAATCTATACAAATTTCATGTACAAAATGATAGAGCTCTTTATCACCTTTGTAATGCCATTGGAATCTCCAAAATTCGACAATCTGGTGAAAAGATATAACTCAAGAGTCCAAAAGGGGATCTTCACTTCAAGATTCAATAAAATATTCTAGGAATAAAATCATAATAATAATAACTACACCAATGGAAATTTCCTATAACTAGATTTCCAATGATATCTCATTTTCAAAAAACTGATACCTGAATCAAAACTTATGGCAATTTTAATAAAATTGACCAATTAAGGTTTGAGGAGAAAAAATTAAGCCCCCTAAGGGTTGGCGAGTGGTTCCCATATGACCAAAACATGGAAAATAGGGTTGAGCATAGGTATGATGACTATTTAATTATCAAATTTAACACAGTGTGTTGTGACGGTCATTTGGCTATTAAATTTAAGATAATCGCCCAAAATTGCCAAAAATTGCCAAAAAATATTTTTCTTCAAAATATGAATTATTTTATATGAAAATGGGGGTTTTTAGGCCATTCGGACATAATGGAAGGATCATATCTAACCTAATCTTCTCCAAAATCAGCTACCTCCTAGATGATGACAACTAGCCCAAAAAGCAAAATCCTCCAACCTGCAATGAAATCTCCTCAAGCTCAACTCTCCAATACAAAATGGACTTTTCAAAACCTAGCCCTGATACTATGTTGAAAATACTGATGAAAAATTAACCCAATTAAAGTTGTAGTCTTCAATGGATCAACCAAGAAAGAAACCATCCATAAGAAAGTGTTGCAACATGAGCTTGCATGAAGATTGATAATTGATATTTGATCAAATGATTATTTATTGATGATATATAGAATCTCTAGAATATATGAGATATCATGAGATGATTTACAATGTACAAACACCTTGTATATATAGGCAAGGTGTAATGAGGTAGGATAACTACCCTTAATACAAACATTAAACTTCTAATACAAATAATTAAATGCATGAGATAATGCATGGGAAAATTATTAAATGCCTAGATAAATAAAAGTAAATAACGATACATGGCCCCATTATAACCAACTTATATAATTTTTTGCAAGTATGGATGCAGTTGGTGGTGTTGTCATTTATTTTTTCATTGATGTCAACATACTTCAAGTTGATTGTAGATGGTACTTGTATATTTGAGATACTATATAAGTGCTTAGAGTACATGGAGCTATATTTATGAAGTTTTAGTTTCGTTCTGCCAAGTGCTTTTGAGAAAATTTAAGAAATAATGAAGGCAGTGTTGAAGTGTGTGTTCTAAGTGTGCTCTGGTATTGTTCTCTGCATTTCTTCTATGTTGATCATATTCTTGTGCGGATCTATAGTTGTGTTCATGAGCTTCAATGGATAACATATATTGAGTTTTAGCTTATGGATCGGTGGGGAATGAAAGATGTGTTCACCGATGTGTGGACATAACTATTTTTTTGTGGATTCGGAGAAATGTTTTGGCTCTATAGTCTTTTGGAATTTGGTTTCAGATCTTGTGGATTTGTGCAATGATTCATATTCATTTTTTTTGTGTTTTGACAAACATGATTGTTATTTGGCGCTCTGAAAGACCTGCTCCAGAGCTCTAGTGTGTTGCTAGTTGGTTCGATTGGACTATTGAAGAATATTTTATGAATGAAGAATTTTGCAATTGTTACGGATGTACCTAAAGGTTTCTTAGAGATGATAAAATGTCTGGTGAAGCATGTTGAGTGATCCATGTGTGATAATCTTGTTGTAGATGCACGTACTTCAAAGATCATTGGTGTTTTCATTAGGTTTGGTTGACCTGGTGTTTACACATTACATAAAGATTTTGCATCAAATTAAGGAAGCATGTGATTGATCCAAGATGTTGTTTGGGTCCTAATTAAATGTGTAATTGATCCTCTCTCATTCTTATTTGTCGTAGGAATGTTGAGTAGCCAACTTGATTTGAATTTGTAATTTGAAGAATGTTTAGCTGACCTTGGAGAATGTTTCTAGGGTTGAAGATGGTATAAAATAAAATCAAGTTGTGAATTGAAGAAAAAATCAAGTCAAGCAAGTGAAGTGTGTGAACAAGTGCAAAAAGGAGAGTGTGCAAGAACGAATCAAGGCAATAGTACTTTGATGTGTTAGATTCCTAAGAAATAATTTGATGGTATCTACAATCTTTTGATCAAGCTGCAAGTGTGTGGAACCTTTGTGGTGGATCTTTATTTTTCTTTTCTTTTTTTGTAGGTAGTGAGCCTCCTTCTAGTCAATAAGTCCCATTGTAGGCAGTGAGCCTTTGTATCTAGGTAGTGAGCCCTTTGGCAGTGAGCCTTTGTATCCTGTATTGTAGTATTACTATATTGTGAGCTAATCCTCATCGTGGTTTTTCCATCATTGGGTTTTCCATGTAAATCTAGTGTCTCTGGTGTTTTCTTTTTGTTATTTACATTTCATGTTTATACTTAATAATAGATTAAGTTAAAGTGGAATTGATTGATTAAGGTTAGAAGTAAAGTAATTTGATACAATGGATTCACCCCCCCTCTCAGTTGTCTTGTGCATTTCAACAATTGGTATCAAAGCTTTAGTTCCTCAGTGAAAATCTTAACCTCTTGAGGTAGATAAGATGGTGCACAAGTTGTTGATCCCTATTTTTTGTGGAGCTGATTATAGTGACTGGAAAGAACAAATGAGAGGTTATCTGGTTTCTCTTGGTTTCAACACCTGGAAAGCTATAGAGACAAATTATGTTGCACCATCTTCTGGTCCTTCCTCTACATATGATATTGCGGCTTATGAGGAGAATGAAAAGGAAAGTTATGCTACCTTTAGTGCTCTATCTGAAATTGAAAGGATGAAAGTTATTTCTTTAGGCACTGCTTATGAAGTTTGGGAAAAATTGAAAGACATTTATGAAGGGAGTGATAGAGTCAAATTTTCAAGGAAGCTAACAACTAAGTGAAAATTTGAGAGCCTAATAATGGAAGAGGGTGAAGATATTGCAAGCTATTATCAAAGAGTTGAACTTGTAGAAAATGAGATCAAGAATCAAGGTGGTACCATGTCAGATGAAGATATAATTGAGAAGATCCTGATGACTCTACCAAAGAATTATAGTGACAAGGTCTCTACTATTGAAGAATCATATGATCGAAAGACATTTACTAAGGAGCACCTATTTGGTATCTTGACTACATTCGAGATGAGAAAATTTTCAAGAGATAAGGAGAAAACTGAAACAACCTTTAAAGCAATGAAGATAGGAGATGAATTGGAGGATGATGATTCAAAATATTTGGAAGAAAACTTCACAAGGAAATTGAAGAAAGGTACTAGTAAATACAAAGGTATTTTTCCCTTTAAGTGTTTCAATTGTGGAAATATTGGTCATTATGCATCAAGATGTCCTAATAGAGCTACACACAAGAAGAACAAGGATAATAATAATAATCACAGAGACAAGAAGGATAGGAAGTTCAAGAAATTGTATTATGTCAAATAAGATGCATTAATTTATAATTATGAGTATGATTTTGAGGAAGATAAAGATGAATGTTTATTTCTAGCCCTCGAAAATAAAGTTGTATCTACTAACCATGGAAGATGTGCAAAGGAATCTGGTCCAGAGAGCAAGAAGGATGAGATGGAAGGAAATTTGGTGATTGCTTTTCATGCTAGACAAGATGAATATTTTTGGGTAATTGATAGTGGGTGTTCAAATCATATGACTGGAGATAAGAGTAATTTCGCTAAACTTGAAAAATATGATGGAGGAATAGTTATGTTTGGAGATGATTCCAGTGCTAGGATTGTTGGTAAAGGAACAACTAGTTTTGATTGGAAGCATAGTACTGATGATGTCTATTATGTTAAGGTTTTAAGGCATAATCTCTTAAGTGTTGGACAAATGTGTAGAAAATTATTTAATCTTGTGTTTCAGGATAACACTTGTGAGACCAAAAAGGGATCCAGAACTATGGTAGCAATAGGAAGAAGAACTCATGGAAACATCTATCATCTTAAGAGTGGTGATGGTCAGTGTTTTGTTTCACAGATTAATGAAATTTGGTTGTGGCACCGGAGAATGGGACATGTGAATTTTGATAATATTATTAGGATCAATTCTAGGGAAGTTTCCAGAGATCTACCTAGAATCACAAATCCTTCAAATTCAATTTGTAGAAGTGTTCAGTTGGGGAAACAAACAAGAAGTAGTTTTAAAGGAAAGTAACAATCATCCACCAAATGATGGAATTAATTCATACATACCTTTTGGTCCTATAAGAACAAGAAGCCTTAATGGTGACAGGTACTTTATGCTCTTGATTGATGATTACTCTAGGATGACTTGGGTTACTTTTCTTAGAGAGAAATCTTGGGTTCTTGATAGATTCAAGGTATTCAAGAAAGAGTGGAGAATGAGGCAAACCTGAGAATCAAATGCTTAAGATCTGATAGAGGTGGCGAATTTACTTCTAGTGAGTTTAATGCATTCTATGAAGAACATGACATAAAGAGACATTATTCTGCTCCTAGAACCCCTTAGCAGAATAGAGTTGTGAAAAGGAAGAACCAGACTGTTATAGAGGCTGCTAGAACTATGATGAAAGAAGCAAATGGTTCTAATGTATATTGGAGAGAAGCAATCCACACTGTTGTTTACATTCTTAACAAAGTTCAGATCAGAGGTTATAGTACTAAGAATCCTTATGGATTATGGACTGGTAAGACTCATACTATTAAATACTTTGAAGTATTTGTAAGTAGATGTTACATGAAAATAAATGATGAAAATCTTGGAAATTTTGATGCTAATGTGATGAAGGAATTTTTCTTGGATATTCAAATAACAACAACACAAATAGATGCTTTAATAAAAGACTGAGGAAAATAGTTGAAAGTGCTAATGTAAGAGTTGATGAAGCTATGTATAGACCAGTAGAAATAAATGAAGTTGAACTAGATGATCCTATATGTAGTCAAGTGCAAGAAGAAGAAAAGGAAGAGAAAGAAAAAAGTGATGAAGAGGAGATTTCAGAATCTACGCCTAAGACTCCTAAATATGTACCTAGAAATCATCTGGAGGAATGGATAATTGGAGACATAAGTAAAGGTGTAACGACAAGAAGCAAAGTGGTTGAGGTAAACTTGTGTTTACTTTGTAAGATAGAACCTAAGACTGTAAGTGAAGAATGTAATGATGAAACTTGGGCTAGAGAAATGAAAGAAGAACTACAACAGATAGAGAAGAATGAGACATGGGAACTAGTCCCTAGACCTATAAACAAAAATGTAATTGGTTCAAAATGGGTATTCAAGAATAAGCTGAATGAAAAAGGTGAAATGGTAAGGAATAAAGCAAGAACGGTATGCAAAGGATATTCATAGGTTGAAGGAATAGATTTTGAAGAAACTTTTACACCTATAGAAAGAATGGAGGCCATTTGGATGTTCTTGGAATTTTTAGCTCATAAAGACTTCAAAGTGTATTAGATGGATGTCAAGTTTGTATTTCTGAATGGAGAATTGGAAGAAGTATATTTGGAGCAACCGGAAGGTTTTCAACTGCCAGACAAATCGGACATGGTTTGCAAGTTAAAGAAGGAACTATATGGACTCAAACAGGCTCCCAAGCTTGGTACGCAAGGTTGGATAGATACTTGACACAACAAGGATTCATCAAATGGTTTGTAGACAACAACATTTACTTCAAAGTTGAGAAAATTAAAATGTTGATACTTGTGGTATATATTGATAACATTATCTTTGGTGGAAATGAAGGTATGTGTAAGAAATTTGTAGAAGAGATGCAAAAATAATTTGAAATGTCTATGATTGGTGAGTTGAATTTCTTCCTTAGACTTCAAGTAAATCAAACTCTCAAAGGGCTATTCATTTCATAATCTAAGTATGTTAAAAAAAATTTAAAGAAGTTTGGAATGGATGACTCCAAACTGATTTGTACCCCTATGATAATCAGATGTAAGTTGAGTAAGGATGATGAATCTATTAAAGTTGATCATAGCATGTACAAATCTATGATTGTTGGACTATTGTATCTTACTACTACTAGATCAGATATCATGCATGCAATATGTTTAGTTGCAATATTTCAAGAAAAACCTAAGGAAGCACATGTCACAACTGTAAAGAGGATATTTAGATATCTTAAGGGAACTCCAGATTATGAGCTATGGTATCTGAAGGATAATGATTTCACATTGAATGCCTATACTGGTGTAGATTGGATTGGTTGTGTAGATAATCGAAAGAGTACAAGTGGTGATGCATTCTTCCTTGGAGGAATATTATTTTCATGGTTGAGTAAGAAACAAGATTCAGTTTCTTTATCCACTACAGAAGTTGAATACATTACAGCAGCATCCTATTGTGCATAGGTATTGTGGATGAAGCAAACCTTGAAGGACATAGGTGTGTTGGGTGATGAACCTATATCTATCTTTTGCGACAATACAAGTGCTATAAACATTTTGAAGAATCTAGTGATGCATTCTAGGAAAAAGCACATATACATCGGGTATCACTTCTTAAGGGAGAAGGTATTGAAGAATGAAGTTAGACTTGAATATGTACCTATGAAAGAAAAAAATTCTAACATATTCACTAAGGCCCTTCTAAAGGATACTTTTGAGTATCTTAGGGGGAAGTTAGGGGTTACTACCTATCCTTCCTTGAACTAAGTGCACATGGAGGTGCATCAGTCTAGTGGATTCATATACTCTTTTGATCTAGACTGATGATTGAGATCTACTCCTCAAGGGGAGTAGAGAAGTGAATTGTTGCAGTATGTGATGTTGGTGCATTCCTAAGGGGAGTAAACAAAGCTTTATATGGTAAGAATTTTTCATGCAAAATTTCCTTTGCTATTGACGTCAAAGGGGGAGAGAAATTCAAGTGAAAAATGTATGCTTGTGTAGGTTGTCTAATATGAAGGAAAAGAAAGGGAAGAAGAATCAGGAGATTGTGTATGTTGTCTTTGATGGTTTTTCACATCATCTGTTTCCATCAATGACAAAGGGGGAGATTGTTGGAAGTATGGATGTGTTTGGTGGTGTTATTAATGTTGTCATTGATGTCAACATAGCTTAAGTTGATTGTAGATGGTACTTGTATAGTTGAGATATTGTAGAAGTGTTTATAGTACATGGAGCTATATTTATGAAGTTGTAGTTGTGTTCTGCCAAGTGCTTTTGATAAAATTTAAAAAATAATGAAGGCAATGTTGAAGTGTGTGTTTTGAGTGTGATTCGATATTGTGCTATGCATTTCTTATGTGTTAATCCTATACTTGTGTGGATTTGTAGTTGTGTTCATGAGCTTCAATGGATAACATATCCTGTGTAAGAATGGGAAAAATCAAATAGATTTAGATTAAGTGACAGCCAACACTTCTAAACTATTATCCCAATCTAAACAAGAGAATACAAACAAAGAGAGCAATCAAAATGAAAGCAAATGAAATAAAGCACTCCCCTTTGAAGTTGATTCTTTCTCTTGTCTCTCCTATTTCTTCTTATGCCAATATTGCCCTCAGATTTGTTGATGAAGTTGTGCAAATACCTTCAAAATAGTAAGCAAGAAAGTTGGAGATAATGACTGTTAAATTGAAAATGGAGGGGAAGGGTTGCTTTTATAGATAACCATTCAAATGGACGGACGAGATTGATCTTCTAGAAAGATTCTAAGATCAACGGATGAGGATTCATGAGAGGGAAGTTACGAAATGGATGGCCAAGATCGAGTTTCTAGAAAGATGCCAAGATCTACAGTTGAGAATTGATGCAACCAGAATATGCCATGCATGGAAAAGATATGACGCCGACGGCTATGACGCCTGACGGCTATGACAGACATGCAGGACATGCAGACTATGACATGAAATAATGACAGGGGATCTTTGACCAAAATAGAGGGATAAATAATTTATTTTAAATTATTTATTCGAAAATGGAAGAGGATGACAAGTGGCAAATAAATAATTTATTTTAAATTATTTATTCGAAAATGGAGGAGAAGGACAAGTGGCAAATAAATAATTTATTTTAAATCATTTATTTGGAGGAAATGAAAAAGGAGATTTAATTAAATTCATAAATTTAATTAAAGGAGGAGATATAAATTAAATATGGATAATTGATTAGGATCAATTATTTAAAGGAGAAGAATGACACATAATTAAATAATTTCGTTAATTATTTAATTATAGAAAAATAAAAGGTCAAATAATTATTATTATCTGACTATAGACATGTGATAAAAGATAAATAATTAAATAAATAATGATTTATTTAATTATTGAAGAAAGGGGTATTAGTGACACAATTAAATAATTTTAATTGATCAAGATAGAAATGAGAAGGTGAATCAATTAAATAATTAAAAACTATTTAATTAATAAAAGAATATGATCGAACATAATAGAATAATTAAAATTATTCAATTATTGAAAGATGATGACTAGGAAAAATGATGCTTATAGACTTAGGACATTTTTCAGTGTCTACATTTTGCCCCTCTTTGACATAATGTAGTTCATCGCATTGTGTCAAAGAAATTTAATTCTAAAATATGCCCCAGTGTAAAGAGAAAGGGGAAGGATGACCAAGAGGGTTGTGGTATGCCCCCTCGAGAGGACATGCAGGTTCAAAGAACAGGAATGTGCTCTCGAAATGGAAGAGAAGACTAGAGGATGAAAGATGGAAGAAATGTTAGCATGAAGGAGATGGATGTTAGCATGGAAAAAATAAGGGAGATGGGATGTTAGAGTGAAAAGGGGAAAAAAGATAGACATGAAATGATAAGGGAACCAACTTTCATGCTTACATTGTTATATTTATCATCATTGGGCATCAAAAATGTCACAAATGGACCACAAACACCATGGTATGACATAAACCAAGGTGTGCAAGGTGACCATTTGGAAGAGACAAACAATCAAAAAAGACAAGGAATGCCCCAGCTCATACTAGGGACCCGATTGTCCCAGTCTTTTTGCCAAGACAAACCACAGGCAGCAAACAGAGAAAAGAGGCCATGATCCATCATCATCCCTCTAAATCCATTGATAGGACATCCTCGAGGAGACTAGTAACATGACCCAAAACCAATCAAAAAGATAAGAAAATCCATACCAACAAAGTGTTTGCCAAGAGAGTGTTTTCTAGTGATAATGATGATTGTTTGGTTGGTTGATTAGGTTGACCAAGATGACCGAGTTGATTGATAGGTTGATAAGGATCGATAAAGTGATTTAATTGACCATGCCTAGCCTCAGGAAGGACACATCCTGATGAAGGCAAGATTGATTGACCAAGCTGATAAGATTGAGTGGTGTGACAAAGTTGATTGATAATGATAATCCTCGGTTTCAGGAAGGACACATCCTGATTAAGGAAAGATCAATTGAAAAAGTTGACAAGATTGTTTGATTGTTTGACAAAGATTTGATGAATATGACCAAGCGATGTGATGATACCCAACCACAGGAAGGACACATCCTGTTTAGGTAGAGGACACATTTGATAAAGTTGACCAAGTGACAAGTCTTGACATGATACCTAACTGCAAGGACACATCCTGCGTAAGGTAAATGACAAGGTTGAGAAAGTCTAATCCCAGGAAGGACGTATCCTGATAAAAGACAAGAGATAAGACTGAATGAGACAAATGACATAATGCCCCATTCTGATATAAGACTAGTGACCTGATTGAGTTGATGATAGGATAATTGATTGATGAAAGATTTAATTTGTTTGTTGTTTCTTGAAGCGGTTTGGATGATGATTTCTTTCAGATCAAGGACATGACCCAACTCGATGAACCCTAAAGGACTTGACCTAGGGGGCCTCGGGGGCTCATCGATAGATGGCCTTGCCTACGTAGCAATGCACAGAGACCTCGCAATTCGACACGACTTGACTTTGTCTTATTTGACAAAATACTGGGTCATGATGTTATTTGGACAACCTAAAGGGACTGACCTAATGCCTCAGGGGCTCATTTAAGATGAGCCCTGCCTATGTAGCAAACGCACAGAGGCAACGTAGTTCGACCACTCTAACAAAACTGATTCAGACTCAGACTCTATTTTTGGGATTTTTGAAGCTTTTTGATTTTTTTGGATTTTGAAATGTTTTGATTTTTTTTGGATTTTGAAATATTTTGGTTTTTTTTTTGGGTTTTGAAATGTTTTGATGTTTTTGGATTTTTCAGGACATTTTGTGGTTTTTTGGATTTTTCAGGACATTTTATGGTTTTTTGGATTTTTTCAGGACAATCAACCAAGAAGGCATGCACACGAATCTAAGGACAAACATGATCTTCCCCCTAGTCAAGCTGAAAACCAATTGATAGGTGATGATGATGATGACAATGTTGTTTGATAGGGGAAAGACACATCCCGAAACAACATGAGGATGATGATTATGTGACTAAAGGATCAAGGTTTGCAGCAGGGCTAGGAACAAAGCCAAGGAATGTTTTGGATGATGTGGTAGGTTGCATAGTAAGATTGTATGGATTAGACTCATTGCATTTGGAATGAATAACCCTAGGACCAGATGGGATTATAGAGGGCACTTGGATAAGTGAGTTATAATCCTTAAACCGACGACAAGGGAAACCAGGTCCAACAATAGGTATGAAGAGATAATGGATTGCTTTTGGCAAAGGATAAGAGACATGAGGATTATTGGATGGAAGAATTAGGATATGATCTCCAAGGAATATTTCGCATAGGAACAATTTGTTTTCTCCAAGATATGGGTTTGGATAAATTCTATGAAGGAAATGACATGATATTTCATGGGTAGTGTATGACCAAAGGATAGACATGTCCAAATTTTTTTCCAAAGCATGATTTATGTTTGTACCCCATTTCTTATCAAGATCAAGGTAGGCGGAAAAATGGATGGAAATGATATGGATTGGATAGATAGATGGAAATGCTATGAGAAAGGCATGGGAGATGAGACAACTTGCCCCCAAGTGTAATAATCGACATAGATAATTTCTCTTACACATGACGCCTGTTTGCCAGGTTTTCATCATGGTACTTATCCAAAGCGCCATAAAAAATGGTTTTCACTATTGGACGAATTTTTTTCTCTTTACTATTTTTTTTTTCTTTCCTTTTGATGATGTCACACAAGACGCCTGCTTGCTAGGTTTTCATCAAGGTGACATATTTTTTGACTTTTTATATCGATTTGATAGTTTGGATGACTGTTGATTGTTCTGAATCTTTTGATGGTGTTGATGTAGATACTGGTGTCATGATATGCCAATAGTGACCTTTATGGAGTAATTGTCTTGTCAAGATCATAGCACTTGCATACAATTGATCAATGTCATTGTGATCCTCTTTGATACTAGTGTTGGCCTTATCAAAATACACACATCGTGATAGAGTACCATGGGAGTCCTTATGATAAAGGGTTGTTGCCAAGATGCGATGGATTTGTGAAGTAGGATTTTTAGACTTTAGGCGAGATGCAAGATTATGATGGATGATGGTAGGTGTGGATGGACTATTTGGTGTTTTGGATGTAGCAATTTTTATTTTGCAAACTTGGGATGGTGGATGATGGAGTTTGGAATTTTGATTAGGATAGTGTTTGGAACCAACATTTTTATATGCCTTTCTTGATGACCATTTTAAAGGAGGTGGACATTTACTATATGTGGGAGTCCTCTTTTCTTGTGGCTCCATATTTTGATTGACTTTTGGATTTGAAATATTTTCTTTGTTTGATCCATTTTTCTTTGGAATCCATTTTAACTTCATTTGTCCACTTGAATTTTTGTTTGATTCAATGGCCTTTGACATTTGATTTTGAATTTTGGATTTATAATAATTTTCTTTTTGTTGGTTCCAAATGGAAGATTTATTCATGTTTATGGTGTGGATGGAAGGAGTGTTGGCAACAACCTTATGACAAGGACTACTCATGGCCCCTATTTTGATGTTTATATCAGATAAAGTTGCCCCCAATATCAAGGAGGTACCACTAACATCATTTGATTCTCTGATTGAAGAATAACCAAGACCTTGATGTCTAGGATTTGCATAAAATTGTATTGGTTCTATAATGCCTTGCTCATGTAGACCTAGTCCTCTTCCTTGATACTGCATGCTCTGACAGATTTTGTTTCCGATGAGGTATTTTTTATTTTGAAAACAAGATGCTAACCCATCATTTTGTATGTGGTTTTTGTTACTTGGAATCTCCTCATCTACAAGAAATCCTGCTTTGACAAAGGTGGACACTCCTAATTGATAGGATGTTTTGGCTTTGTCATTCGTCATGCTTGTTTCTTCTCGATCATTTGGGACATCAATTTGATTTGTCATAGATTTTGTATCTTCTTCTTTGACTTGATCCATAGTAGCTTCTTTGTGTTCTCCTTTGACTTGATCAATAGTAGTTGCTTTATGCTCTTCTTTGATGTTATCCATATCATTGATTTGATTATCTATGTGTCCAAAGGAGGCAAGTGACTCATTTTAGGAAATGGAGGTGTTTTGTGTTTGGATGGGATCATCTTCAAATGTTTGATCATGGATGGTATAAAGGTCGATGAGAGGATCATTTTGGATTTCTTGTTCAATGGTAGGATCTTGGTCAAAAATAGGTGTATCTTGGAGAACATGGTTGTGAATAGACTGTTGAACAAGGATAGGTGTATTTTGGATGCCATGATTATCTAGAAGGACTTCTTGGATGGACTTAAGGATGGGATCATGGGATGAACTACTTTGATCTTGACATGAAGGTGAAGCTATGATGTCATGCTTTGGAATTTTATTTTGACATGTATCCCAAGGTGTAGGCAATGTGATGTGGTGTTGGAGACCTTGACCAAATGTGTTTTCATGACCAAATGTAGCTTGGGATGGAGTGGATGGAAATGGGCTAGTGGATGATGGACTAGGATAAGATGTGGAGGATTGGAATGAACTAGTGGATGATGGATTATGATAGGATGTGGAGGATTGGAATGGACTAGTGGAAGGTTGGTTTCCCTTGTCAAAGTTAGGATAGGGATGATTAATGGACATTTGTTGGGGATTAATGGTATGTATTGTGCTAAGGGACTCTTGATAGTGAGGGTAAATGGATGAAGGACTAAAGCTTATGGATTGTTGGTAAGAAGGGTATGTGAGTGGTTGGTATTGACGATTGAGGATTGATTGGTATTCAGCTTGACTACGAAGAAGATCAAGGTAAAGTGAAGACATGGTCATGAATTTGGATTAGGATGGATGAAGAAAACTTAGTGAGGACCATAAAAAAACTTGTGACCTTTGGATGGCAATGCAAGTTTCTAATGCAAAATGGATATGAAATTATGCTATTTTTTATTTTTATTTTGGAGATTTTCAAGGATATAAGGATGCAAAGTGCCAATGTACCTAAGATCAAGATTAAGGAATGGTGGAATGATAATGACCCTATTACCAAGGATATGATATGCAAGGATGAACCTATGGGTGAATGCAAACTAAAGATGTCACTAATGGAAGATTTGAGCAATTTTATTTTTGATTTTTGACAGAGGCTATTTGATATCAAATTGGACAAGTTTGGTCTTGGGTTTTAGACTGCAAAATTTGGAATTGTTTCAAGTTGAATGTTTGTTTCCAAGTTTGTGAGAGGTGTTTATTTGTCTCAATGTCTTAGAAAAACACTTGGCAAACACAATATCTTGTCTTTGAAAAATTGAAAACATGCACAATGAAGACAAGCACAACCCTAGGTTAAGCAAGGACAATATTCGCTAGATTCCACGTGGGTTTCCCCAACCGCACTTATTCTTAGCGTGTGAATCCAGAAGCTTGGCTGCACGGGCTCCCTCTTACATTGCACTCACTTCTCAAGCCAACCAAGCTTCCAACCCCCATAAAACTCCCATGGCAGGTTGATCACCTCTACTAAGAATTGCAAGAATGTGGATGCCTTCACAACGACCGTTGCTGCGCTAGCAAATAGAAGGATTTTGGCAACTACACAAAGGTTTTTAGTTCGGGACCTCCGTTCGAGTGGCCATACATGGGGCACAAGATTAAGCTCCGTTTAGGAGGCACTCCAGCCTGAAGAGGTTACGCTCAACAGGGTTTTGGGGAGTACTACTTGGTCCGTATGACACATCCGCACTCGTAATCCTAGGCTTTCCTTTAGGATTCACATTTATATACCGGTCGAGGGTAGCTTGTCCAAAAAGCTCTGTTGCCGGTCTGAGTCGCCTTGGGGTGAGTACTTTTTCCCACCAAGGAAGGCCCAAGTTCTAGAGGTAATAACCGTTTCTCTTACACCCAAGCTCGCATAAATGTGCAAGGGGAGAGGATACTTCGATTATTGCATCAAAGGGTAACACAAAATTGAAGACACTTATAAATTTTAATTACCGAATGATAATGTGAGGAGGACACACAAGACACTTTGTTCATTTTAAAAATTTAACTTGATATGAAACAAACAAAGTTCATTTTAAGCTAATGACATGAAATGCATGTTCATTTTAACCCATGAGTGTGCATGCAATTTATGTTCATTTTAATCCCATGAAATGAAATGCATGTTCATTTTAACCAATGAGTGTGCATGCAATTTGTTGTAGTTGTTGAAAACAAATAAAATTAATTATGCCTAAAGAAATTAAAAGCTCGATTTTTTGTTTCTAAAGAAACAATTTTTTTTAGACTCCCTCCAAACTATGCCACATGCTAAAAACAAGAAATTAGTAACTCAAAAGAAAATGACACCAGTGAATTAAAATAATCATAACTTTCTCAAAACTTAACAAAATTTCAATTGGTTTATATCCGTGGAAAGCTAAAATTCAAACCTTTGAAACCCAGAAATTATTTTTCCAAGATTCTGCATGAAAAAAAATGTTGTAGGCAAAAGAAAACACGGGTTTTAACAGCTAAACTAAAAAAAGAGCAAATATTAAAATAGCCATAACTTTTTCAAATCTTAACGAAATTTTAAACCATTTGAAGTTTCGGAAAGCTAAAAACGAGGGCTACAAAACCCAGATGATCATTTTTAAAGGATTTATGCGCCCATTTTTCTATGCTCAAAAGAAGATGACGGGATTTCGTATGAATTCTTGGTTGTAACCTGCAAAACAACCAAACAAACAAGAAAACAAATGATTTTTTGCAATATTATTTGATTCACGTCGGGTTCACCAATGTAAGATGGGGAAAATCAAATAGATTTAAATTAAGTGATAGCCAACACTTCTAAACTATTATCCCAATCTAAACAAGAGAATACAAACAAAGAGAGCAATCAAAATGAAAGCAAATGAAATAAAGCACTCCCCTTTGAAGTTGATTCTTTCTCTTGTCTCTCCTATTTCTTCTTATGCCAATATTGCCCTCAGATTTGTTGATGAAGTTGTGCAAATACCTGCAAAATAGTAAGCAAGAAAGTTGGAGATAATGACTGTTAAATTGAAAATGGAGGGGAAGGGTTGCTTTTATAGATAACCATTCAAATGGACGGACGAGATTGATCTTCTAGAAAGATTCTAAGATCAACGGATGAGGATTCATGAGAGGGAAGTTACGAAATGGATGGCCAAGATCGAGTTTCTAGAAAGATGCCAAGATCTACGGTTGAGAATTGATGCAACCAGAATATGCCATGCATGGAAAAGATATGACGCCGACGGCTATGACGCCTGACGGCTATGACAGACATGCAGGACATGCAGACTATGACATGAAATAATGACAGGGGATCTTTGACCAAAATAGAGGGATAAATAATTTATTTTAAATTATTTATTCGAAAATGGAAGAGGATGACAAGTGGCAAATAAATAATTTATTTTAAATTATTTATTCGAAAATGGAGGAGAAGGACAAGTGGCAAATAAATAATTTATTTTAAATCATTTATTTGGAGGAAATGAAAAAGGAGATTTAATTAAATTCATAAATTTAATTAAAGGAGGAGATATAAATTAAATATGGATAATTGATTAGGATCAATTATTTAAAGGAGAAGAATGACACATAATTAAATAATTTCGTTAATTATTTAATTATAGAAAAATAAAAGGTCAAATAATTATTATTATTTGACTATAGACATGTGATAAAAGATAAATAATTAAATAAATAATGATTTATTTAATTATTGAAGAAAGGGGTATTAGTGACACAATTAAATAATTTTAATTGATGAAGATAGAAATGAGAAGGTGAATCAATTAAATAATTTAAAAACTATTTAATTAATAAAAGAATATGATCGAACATAATAGAATAATTAAAATTATTCAATTATTAAAAGATGATGACTAGGAAAAATGATGCTCATAGACTTAGGACATTTTTCAGTGTCTACATCCTGAGTTTTAGCTTTGGATCGATGGAAAATGAAAGATGTGTTCACTGATTTGTGAACTGGTTTGACAGAACTATTTGTTTGTGGACTGGGAGAAATGTTTTGGCTCCACAGTCTTATGGCATTTGGTTTCAGATCTTGTGGATCTGGGAGATGATTCATATTGATTTTTTCTGTGTTTTGAAAAATGTGCTTGTTATTTGGCACTTCAGAAGACCTGCTCTAGACCTCATGTGTGTTTCTAGTTGGTTCGGTTGGACTATTGAAGAATATTCTATGAATGAAGACTATTACAGTTGTTGCAGATGTACCTGAAGGTTTCATAGAGATGATAAAATATCTAGTGAAACATGTTGAGTGATGCACATGTGATCATCTTGCTGGAGATGTGTGTACTTCAAAGATCATTGGTTTTTTCATTAGGTTTGGCTGACCTAGTGTCTACATGTTACATAAATATTTTGCTTCAAATTAAGGAAGCTATTGATTGATCCAAGATATTTTTGGGTCCTAATTAAATATGTAATTGGTCCTCTCTCATTCTTATCCACCATGGGAATGTTGAGTAGCCAACCTGATTTGAATTTATAATTTGAAGAATGTTTCTAGGGTTGAAGATGGTATAAAATAAAATCAAGTTGTGAATTGAAGAAAAAATCAAGTCAAGCAAGTGAAGTGTGTGAACAAGTGCGAAAAGAAAAGTGTGCAAGAGAAAATCAAGGAAAAAATACTTTGATGTGTTAGATTCTTGAAATCAATGAGTTGATGGTATCCAATATCTTTTGATCAAGCTACGAATGTGTGGAACCTTTTGTGGTGGATCTTTATTTATCTTTTCTTTTTCCTATAGGCAGTGAGCCTCCTTCTGGATAGTAAGTCCCATTATAGGTAGTGAGCCTTTGTATCTGGGTAGTGAGCCTTTGTATCTGATATTGTAGTATTACTTTATTGTGAGCTAATCCTCATCGTGGTTTTCCCCTCATTGGGTTTTCCACGTAAATCTGGTGTCTCTGGTGTTTTCTTTCTATTATTTGCATTTCATGTTTACACTTAATAATAGATTAAATTAAAGTGCAATTGATTACAGTTAGAAGTAAGTAATTTGATACAATTGATTCACCCCCCCCCCCTCTCAGTTCTCTTGTGCATTTCAACAGAAATGACACCTAGGTAACTTAACTCCTAAGTGAAATTATAATGTGAACAGGTCCTCACTAATAACTAGTTATGAAATAACTCCATTCACACTAACACCTTATACCCTCAACCCATACCCTAAACCCTATACCCAATATCTTAAACCCTAATCCCTATACCCTATACACTTAACCTTAGACACTAAAGCTTGAACATTATCCCTCAACTATAAACCCTCAACCCTCAACCCTATACCTTAAACCCTAAACCCTACACCCTCAACCCTCATCCCTATACCCTATACCCTATATCCTCAACCTTATACCCTAAACCCTGAACATTGTCCCTCAACACTATACTTAAACCCTAAACCATACACTCTCAACCCTCCACCCTATTCCTTATGCCCTCAATCCCTCAACCCTATACCCTCAACCCAATACATAAGCCCTAATACCTCAACCCTCAATCCTAAACCTTAAACCTTAAAACCTAAACCCTACAACCTCAACCCTCATCCCTATACCTTATAGCCTATACACTTATCCTTAGACCCTCAACCTTGAATATTATCCTTCAACTGTAAACCCTAAACCCTCAACCCTATACCCTATACCCTCAACCCAATTTAAGCCATAATCCCTCAATCCTCAAGCTTGCACCTTAAACCCTAAACCCTACAACCTCAACCCTTATCCCTATACCCTAAACCCTAAACATTGTCCCTACTTAAATCCTAAACCATACACTCTCAACCCTTCACCCTCTTCCTTATACCCTCAATCCCTCAACCCTATACCATATACCATATATCCAATACCATAATCCCTATACCGTACACACTTAATCTTATACACTCAACAGGTTGAACATTATCCATCAATCGTAAACCCTCAACACTATACTTAATCCCTAATCCCTCAACCCTCAACCCTATACCTTAAACCCTAAACCCTACACCCTCAACCCTCATCCATATACCCTATACCGTCAACCTTATAGCCTAAACCTTGAACATTGTCCCTCAACCCTATACTTAAAATCTAAACCATACACTCTCAACCCTTAACCCAATTCCTTATTCCCTCAACCCATACCCTAAACCCTAAACCCAACATCCTAAACCCTAATCCCTATACCCTACACACTTGATCTTATGCACTCAATGGGCTGAACATTATCCCTCAACCATAAACCCTCAACCCTATATTTAAGCCCTAATCCCTCAACCCTCAACCCTATACCTTAAACCCTAAACCCTACACCCTCAACCCTCATCCCTAAATCCTATACCCTAAACCTTCAAAATTGTTCCTCGACCCTCAACCCTATACTTAAACCCTAAACTCTACACTCTCAACCCTTAACCTTATGCTTGATACCATCAACCCATACCCTAAACCCTATACTCAATATCGTAAACCATAATACCTATACCCTAAACACATAATCTTATACACTCAACCTTGAACATTATCCCTCAACTATAAACCCTAAAACTCCATACCCTATACCCTCAACCCTATACTTAAACCCTACACCATCAACCCTATACCTTAAACTCTAAAACCTATACCTTCAACCCTCATCCCTATACCCTATATCGTCAACCTTATATGCTAAGCCTTGAACATTGTCCCTCAACACTATACTTAAACCCTAAACCATACACTCTCAACCCTTCACCCTTTTCCTTATACCCTCAATTCCTATACCCTATACACTTAACCCTATACCCTCATCCCTAAACACTATCCCTCAACCCTCAACCTATACCTTAAACAATAAACCCTACACCCTCATCCCTATACCCTATACCCTTAACCTTATACCCTAATCCTTAAACATTGTCCCTCAACCCTATACGTAAACCCTAAACCCTAGGGCAAGTGTAGGATCATGGGGGTCCAAAAAATGGTGATATGACCCAAAAGTGGTTGATGACATTTTTTTAATCCAAATTATGATAAAATGAAAAGGGTTTATTGATAATTTTTTATCTTTCCACCAATATAAGATATGGCTTATTTGGAATTAAATAGATAATTATTATTGATTTTCTACATGTATTTTGACTAAAGTCCTGATTGATAAGCTGATTGAAAAAATCTATAATTCTTAAACGATTTCATATCTTTTGAACCCAAAAGATGCAACACATTCTATGCTTCCCATGACTAATTATTTACTTGCTAACAAACAAATTTTAATATTTTTGAAAAATTGTAATAAAAATTCATAACTAATTATTTACTTGCAAAAAAATTATTAAAAAAATGTGGCACATCCAGGAATGTGTCCTCTACTTATATTGAAAGTTTCAAAAAAAAAAAAATCTTGTACTTAGGTTGGTCAGATATACACCTACCTTTTTATTTTTTTCTTGAAAATTTAGTACCACTGTATTCAAATTTCAAAATTTCACCAAATAGATTTACTTTTTTCCAAAAGAGGACTAGTATCTTAGAAACTGCATTCTACAAATTTTGTTCTTACATATTTTTCAAATTATGTTAATAACCTATTCAAGTATTTACGTCAAGTTACTTAAATCTTATTTTTTGAATTTTCATTACCACTTAAGGGCTTAGTTTGGACCCCCATGATCCTGCATTGACCCCCTACACTCTCACCCCCTAACCCTATGCCTTATACCCTCAGCCCATACACTAAAACCTATACCCAATATCCTTAACCCTAATCCCTGTAGCCTATACACTTAACCTCATACCCTCAACCTTGAACATTATCCCTCAACCATAAACCCTCAACCCTATACCAAATATCCTAAACCCTAATCCATATACCCTATTCATTTAACCCTATACCCTCAACCCTGAATACTATCCCTCAACCCTCAACCCTATACCTTGAACCCTAAACCTTACACTGTAAACCCTCATCCCTATACCCTAAAGCCTCAACCTAATACCTTAAACCCTATACTCTAGAGCTTCAAGTTGACCATTTTGATGTATAAATTTGACAAACTTTTTAAAGCCACTTTGGGACCCCTCCTATTGGTGAATACTCACTCTAAGGAAATGGATACCACAATAGATACATACAAACATACATACATTCATACAAATGTACATACATACAAGCATAAATTCATACATACAAACATGTGTATACATATATTCAAACATACATACATACATACATATATACATACAAATACACATGCATACATATTGTAGACACTTAAAAATGTCTTGGTGGATCACATTGGCTAAATAACATCATTTCATCCGAAAACCCATCCTCTTTTTGCTTAATTGATTAAATTAGCCTAGCTAATTAACTAATTATCTCATTTTTATCTATTAACCTAATTAATCTAATTAGGTTAATTCATCCCCTTTCATGCTAACACTTCATCTTTTTAAATTAAATAAATTAAATTATTTAATTTAATCCCTAAAGTCCTCTTATTTAATTAAATAACCCTAATTTATTTAATTAAATATCATGTCACTACCCCCCTTTTCATTAAATCATTTATTTAATAAATATCATCTAATTCCCTAATTTACATAATTAAAACCTTATTTAATTATCAAATTACCTAATTAAATCTAATCCCCCCACTTGCAAGGGAATATTCCTCCTTTGCACATTCCTCCAAAAGGAATATTCCCATGGAATATTTCTTCCCCCTTTTTGCACATTAAAACTTTGTTTTAATTTTCTAAATATCTATTTTACACTCACCCATGAGAATATTCCAAATAATTTTCTCTCTCCTCACTCATTTGAAAAAAGGAATATTCTCCTTCATAACAAACTTAAATAACTTCTTGTGAAAGTTAAAAGTGTGTGTTTGGAAGAATATGGACCTTTGGTTCTTTCCTTGATCCATGTGATCTTGATTCTCATCCATTGATGAGAATCCATGATCCATGTTTCATCCTTCCTCCATCCTTGGTCATTGATTAACCTTTTAATCTCAACCCTTCATTCATCATTTGTCCTCCTATAAAGAGGTCACTATTTGGAGACAAATGGATCCACCTTTTTCAGAGAAAACTCATGTTGTTGAAATCACTCACACACACTCATATTTAGCATTTATTTACTATCATATTAGATTAAATTACTTGTATATTAGATTAGCTTCCATTAATGGCTTCCATGATAACATAGATGCATACATTTAGTATATCTTGTAATTAGGGTTTTAATATTTTAGCTTAAAATCCATTTAGATTAGCTTTGCATACATCCATATCAATCATCTTAGTCTACATCATGTTAAAATCATTTGTATCATGTTATCTTAGCATTTAAATCATGTTTCATCACACATATTTCATCAGTTTTGTTGGTTCTCTTCAATATAATCAATTAGAACAGGCTCATTTATCCATGGGATTGGGAAAGAGTCACCATTCCAAATCAATGTGACATCGCTTCCCTAATAGGATAAGTTTCAATGGATTATAATAGGTGTTTTCAAAGCTTTCATGATTTAATATATTAGTTTTAATGGATGTTTAGTTTAGTTTTTATTGATTGATCTCTATTGGGATTGATGTTTAGTGGCTCAAATATGCTTTGTATCCTCATGGATCAAGTGTAGTCAGCCCATACTAATTCATCGGTCACATTTTGGCATTAGGAGGGCTTGAACTAACTAATCTGACGATTTTCTTGTCAAATCTCCATTTTTCTTATGTTAAATAGGTACAACAATGCTATTGATTATCCATCGACATATTTGATTACACATCGCTATACATCGATGCACTTGAAATTTCATTTTAGTGATGCATAATTAAAATATCAATGCATAATTAATTTTATCGCTGTAAATTAATTTAGTGACGCTAATATCATTTTTTAACCTTGAATGAATTTTAATATGGCGACACAATTGACCTCATGATTTTCTGTAGAGTGGTGCTTTTGAATTTTCAATACAGTGAGACATATCCTATACAACAACACTATTGATGGCTTTCAGTGACAACTAATTTCAGTGTCTTGAATTACTGGTAAACAAAACAAAGCTTGGTTTTTTGACATTTTTTTGATTTATTTTCTTTATCTGACCTCTACCATGTCTCTAACTTCTTGATTCTATTTTTTAGGCTAACTAGGTTTTGCAGGTTTGGACAATACAACTTGAAGAAAATAAGCATACTACTATCATTTGAACTATAATTATAACAAGTGTTGTGACACTTTTGGGGTAATTATATCCCATTTAAGATGCTTCTTTATTTTCACACTTTAGGACCAAACTAAATTTATTTTGGGCTTTAAATAAACATTCAAGTTGGTTAAAACTAAACCCTCACAAAATTTTGATTGTTGGATTAAAATTGAACACAACTCTCACACTTCAAATTAGTGTTTAAAATGAACTCATTTTGCGATGATGGATTAAAATGAACATGTTTTTTATTTGCTTGAATATACTTGTGTGTATCCAATCCCCTTACGCTTCGTGCAATCTTGGGTGAAGAGAAACACACAAGTATATTTTTATTTCTTAGAAGCACTTATCCTCTCCCCTTGTGCCTATTGGAAATCTTGGGTGACAATTTATTTTTTATCAGCCACTTCAAACATGTGTCACCTTTAGAAAGGGCATGCCACCCAACTTGTGAGAGGGAGCTACTCAAAGTGGTTCTTTCATTCTGGCTCGCTATATAAATAAAATTGGTTGTGATGAAAGTCATTGACTGAGTTGGTTGTGGTTGTCCCAACAAAAAAATGTCTCCCTTAGTATCCTTGTGATGTGTTAAAACCCTTAGATATTTCTAAGGGTTGGGAGGCCTCTTAATTGAGTATAATTTTCACGTGTATTGTGTCAGTTTACCCTAGATATGGTCATTACAAACCTTGTTGTAGTGGCTAACCAAGTCCAAATTCTGAAACGTATTTCAAAGTAGTGCATGGGTGTAGCATTGTGCCCATAAGTTACTTACCATGTCTATTTTTTGATTGAGGCATAAATAAAATAGGGAAGAGACTCCTTTTCTTGGTGTGTCAAGACATTACATTTCCTTGACATAGCCTATGTTTCCATTTCATCTTCACGGATTAATCATCTCTTTCGATGATGGTAAGCCTACTAAAAAATACATACATGATCTATCTAGGATTTTAATTTCTTGAGAGTCATTTTAACACTTACTTGGTTTGAAAAAAATTGCAAAGAAACATCAACAAGTCTTTTCTAAATTTCAAACCCTTTGGTCTAAGTATAGATACCCTTTGACAAAACCTTGATATTGATGCTTTTCCTAAGGATTTATTCTTAGATACTTCTAAATATTTTGGTTTACATCTCAATCCATGCTTCTCAAAGTCAAAATAGGTAACTATGCCCCTTAACTTCATGGTTTTCACATATTGGACATTGTGAAATAAATGATGTTTTTGACATAGAAATTTAGTTTTAAACTTAAGAAAGAAAATTGTTTGTGGTAAAAATAACTTCATTAATCCAAGATTAAATCAAATAAACACCCCACTTTGATTTATGTTCAAAATTTGACTCCCTAAAACAAGAAAATTGAGACAAGGAAAACATTGCAAACATTGAGTCCAAAACCATTGAGTTCTATTGTCCAAATCATTGAGTTCCATTATCCAAAATCATTAAGTTTCACTTTATCAAAATCATTGGATTCTTTTCCCACAGTCATTGAGTTTTATTCTACCAAAACATTTGAGTTCTTAGGGTTTGAGCACTTTAGAGGTCTAGCATTTTTCTCACCACCTTGGTCTTATCAAACAAAGGTTCACTCTAGGTTAACATTTTTGGTCAAAAATTTCATGCACCCCTTATCAAATTCCATCCTTCACTTCACCAAACTTTGCAAAAAAATTGAGTACACCAACACTTTGGACTTAGACATCTATCAACCCAAACCCTAACTTAGCTACTCTATATATGAAATGAATCCTTTTCCATGCATTTAGTTAAGTTAGTTATCATCTTTGGACTGGTTTATCTTGAAGGTCACAAGTCTACCCTAAAGATTCTCAAGTTCATAAACATCCTCTATCCAAACATCAAAAAATTAAACCTTCTAAGTCAAAAGTGTTGTCCCAAAACATTTGCAAAGATCACTTCCCACATCATTCACCTTTTTCATCTCCCATTTTCACTATTGCTCCAAAGCGACTTAGAACATCCCTTCTACCTAAATTTGAGTCAACTAGAGAGTTCAAACGGTGACCCAAAATTTATGGTAACAACAAGATCACAACATAAGAGAATCACGGAGAAATCCAAAGTCACATTAACCTCAAGTGATTCCAATCCTCAAGAATTTGATCCAAGAATTCATGTTACCCCATCACAACAACCCCCGAATCCATCAAGACCATATGAGAGAGAAGACATCACGAACAACCCATTTGAACTTAATAAGAAAGAAATCATGGAGTACAAACAAGAACATCAAGCCTCAAAAAACATAGCTCCAATTTCCCCATATTTTGTTGCACAACCCTTGACACAAGACTTGACTTCATCTACTACTCAACCAACTCCATCCCTTTTTCCAATTCAACCCTTAACATCTAGTCTTGGAACTAGACTAGGAACCAACCTCGGTCTCACTTCATGTCTAGTAACAAACACAACTTTGGCTATTCACAACACGACAATTCCATTGACCACCAACCTTCCCCAAAACATAATTTTCACACCAACATTTGGCAAACTACTTACATTCCATGACGCCACAACCTCAAAATTTCAAGTGCAACCATCTTCATCCATCACCACAAATACCCCAAGTGTGCGTAATGTTACATAAAGTAATGTGAAAACCCATCTATCATCAACCCAAAACAAAACAACACCTTGGTTACGAATCCCATCAACCAAGGTAATACCTTAATCCCACCTCAAATACAACAAGGGAACCCCCTACCCATTGGTCAAGGGAATCCTTTCAATCAATTACAAGGTCTCAATGTGCCATTACCATCTCAATACCAAATGGAACCAACATCATCTTTACCATTGGTCCCCCAAATCATGCAAAATAAAATGGGACCTCAAACTTAGATTCCTCCATCCCAATCCACCATTTTAAAAGGAATGTTAAACCAAGGCAACCCCCACCCTCTCATCATCAACCCACAATCCACCCAAACAGTGAAAACCCAAAACCCATAACAGATATCCCAACAACAAGATGCTTCTACATTCACATGCTCTAGCTTTACAACAAGCACAACAAGATTATCAACAAGCATTGCAAGTACAACAAGCTCAAGATCAAGATTTACAACAAAAACAATCCTATTAACAAGCCTTGTAATAACAACAAACTCATGCTCTAGCTTTTCAACAAGCCCAAGATGTCTACCAACAAGTAATGCAACAACAAGAAGCTCAACAATAAGCCTCAGCTGCACAACAACAACAACAACAAGCTCAACAACAAGCCTTAGTCGCACAACAACAAGAAGCTCAACAACAAGCCTTATTCATACAACAACAACAACAACAACAACAAGCTTATCAACAAGTTGTCCAACAACAACAACAAAAACAAGTAGCCTTAGCAGACCAACAACAACATCAAGCCCATCAAGTAGCCTTAGCAGCACAACAACAACAAGCCCTAGTGGCTCAATAACAACAACAATCCCTAGTGGCTCAAAAACAACAACAAGCCCAACAACAAGCCCTAGTGGCTCAACAACAAAACCAATCCCAACAAGAAGCCCTAGTATCCCAACAACAACAAAAAGCCCAAAAAAAAGCTCAACAGTATGCCCAACAACAAAAATTGCTCACACGACAACAACAATAGGGTTTATACTATAACCCTCAATAAAACATCGCCAATATGAACAAATTAGGAACATATATTGTACCTCTGCCACAACTACCTTCACAATATCCTACACCACCATACACACCATACAACACCCCATCATATCAAAATTCCACATATAATCCATCCGCCATCTCACAATACGCAACATATGTTCCTCCACAAAATCCACACGACAATGTCGCATCGCAACTTAAGGCATTAACACAAGAAATGCAGGATATCCAGATGGGAAAAATAAAGAAATCCCATACACAACAAAACCTATGTTCATATCCATTTGATCAAAACATCACAATGGTACCTTTCCCTCCCAATTTTGAGGTCCCTAAATTTGATAAATACAAAGGGAGAGAGAATCTTGTGGATCACATCAAGGAATTTAATGCAATGTGTATGGAGGTGGCCTATAATGATTCCTACTTAATGTGCCTCTTCTTATGAAGTTTGACAGGCCCAACCATCGACTAGTTTTCTCAATTGCCTCCAAGTATCAAAACCTTCCAAGAAATAATCGATAAATTCATAGATCACTTCTTCTTTAATCTTGACATGGACGTAAGCCTAGAAGAGTTGTATACTCTCAAATAGAACAAAGGAGAATATTTCACCAATTTCTTGCAAAAATGGAGACAAAGAGCAAGTGGCCCATTCCTGATGAGAAACAATTAGGGATGATTATAGAAAATGTCGACCCAAATCTACCCTTTAACTTAAAGATGCAGTGCATTACCTCTTATGACAAGCTTGTCCCTAAAGCCATCAACATTGAGTGAGCCCTAATCTCATAGGAAAACACACAAGTGTATAAAGACAACCACCCATATAGTAGTTCTAATGACAAGCCCCGCTTTTGGGCCAAGAAAAAAAAATGTTACTAGTGATGGTGTTGTTGATGCAAAGGTGGTCTTAATTTCTCCTAGGCAAGAAAACACCCAAACCATAAACACAGAACAACCATACATGCAACCACCAAACAATGAACCAATGATCAATACTACAAACACTCAACATGGACCACAAAGAACAAACAGTTCTCCCAAGCAATAATTCACTACCTTAGGGGAACCTATGGAGGATGTATTGAAGTAGTTGATGCAGTCTAACCTTATCACACTCCTAGATTTCTCGAACTATCAAGAGCCACAAGTCAAACCTCGTAGCTATAGAGATGATCATTTTTGTGAATTTCATCGATATAAAGGTTATAACACACAAAATTGTTTTAGACTCAAACATCTAATAGAAGATCTTATTGAACAATGATACATTTATGTTGATAAAAAATCTGGGAATAAAAATCTGAAAATTTGCAAAAACCCTATGCCTGATCATACAAAAGCAAAAGATTTAGGAAAGGCATCAACCTCAAAAAAGGTAAACCATACCCATCATACCACAGTGGGACATATTTATTTATTACAAGAAGAGGAATCAAATACACATCAAGATACTATTTTAAAACAAAGTCCAAACCCATAAATAGTGTTTAGCAATATTTCATACCATAATGACATCAAGTTGGTATTAGATTATGATATCTCTCCCACATATGAATTCATGATTGGGAAAGTTAAAGAAGTTCCAAAAGAGTAAGAAATATCCATCATTGCACCCATACCTACTGACTGTTGCAAAGATTATTTTACCAATGATATATCATCCACCCAAGGTTCATGTCAAGAGGAGGCTCTTGAGGATAACGAAAGTTACTCCAAATCGAGTCAAGATCAAGAACCCCTATCCCCAAAGTTTCACCAAGAGTTGAGGGACATCTTTCACACCATTTTAAACTCCAAAGATATCCCTAATATCACCCCTGAGATGTTTCTTTTTGATGGGCATATAGACGCTCTTCATCCAAAATAAGAATCTCTTGTTCTTGATATTCCCACACAAGAGAAAGCAACAGTTGAGATTCTTGATTCTTACAGTGATTGTGCATCATCAACATATTTTGAATCAACACCACCATCTTTTGAAGCAGTATCAATAGATAACAATTGTTGAGAATTTTTTGATGTGGCATTGTTGCCATTGATGTCAAAACCTGGGATCTAGAAGATTGTGCTCCAGATGTATACATAAATGATCTATCCTATAATGTTGTATAGATTGGATGTTATCCTCAATCTAGAGATGGTAGTATTTATTTTTGGGATATATATTGAAGATATTTAATGCAGAAAAATGAAGACTAATCCTTTTGATATTGGTTGTTGTGCCTAAAGCTTATTTCGGGTATCCTTGCTATTTGGACATTCATGTAGCATGTTACAACTTCTGGTGTATATAATTGCATTCCTTCGGTTGGTACTAAAATTGATGTTGATCAAAATTTTGTCTTGGTTGTGGTATTCCTATAAATTGATGATGATCAAGATTTGGTCTTGGTCATGGTGTTTCCATCAACTTCAGAATATATCTCATGTAATTCAAAGTTAGCTATCTTTTGGTAATTATGCTAGGTGATGAACTTATCTTATGTATGACTTATTTATGGGTATCGATGTAATGTGGTAAGAATATATTTATGTGTGACCTATCTTTTGCATCCGGTGCTAGCGTACCAAGCCTTATTAAATATTTCAAGGTTGTTCTTCAAGTCAGCATGTTCTGCTAGGCCGACTCATTTTGTTCTCTAGGTATATGTATATATATATGTGTGTGTAGAACATATCTTTAGTATTGGTAGAAGAAGTGTGGTGTATGAGAACAGTGATAATGGTGTGAAGGAGTGTGCAAAAAGAGATAGAGAAGTAAGTGAAGGCAAGTTTCAGGAAGAAGTAATCTATATTGCAGAGGTTGTGCAAGGAAGGTGTGTCGATTCTTCACCGGATCTACTGTAGTCAGATATTGTGCTCTTAACCAAAACTGGATTCATGCATATGTAGATGCAACTTCATCTGTTCATGTTTTGTATTATTTTGTAATTAGTGATTTTTGTATTAATCGAGCAATGTGCCCACTGACGGTGAGCCTTACCTGCAATGAGAATTTTGGCAGTGAGCCCTTGTAAAAATCACCTTAAATAGTGCCACCTTAACAAGTTATTTATAATTGATAATTAGCATTCTTTTTGGTTTTTCCCATCTTGGGTTTCCATGAAAATTTTGGTGTTCATTGTGCATGGTGTTTTTAAGTGCTTGCATGTTCATATATGTTTTAATTAATATATGATTGGTTTAAGATTGCTCCAGATTAATTAAAGAAAGGAAAAATGTTCTATGATAACTTATTCATCCCCCCTCTCAATTATCTGGACTATTCAACAATGGGTATTAGATCTTGGTCCCTTGCAAATAGAGCTTAACCAATTGAGTGTGATCTTGGTAGTTTGAATAGGTGGCAGGAGATTATTACTTTGAGAAAGAACTAAAGTCAATATTAAGTTATATGGAAAGTATGAAATCTGAAAATGAGGAATTGAAAGAAAAAATTGAGGAAAATATTTGTATCTCAAAGCTAAGGGAGAAAATATGGAGATTCAAAGCAAGACATAGAGAGTTCAGCAAGGAATTAAAAGAGTCAAAGGAAAGTGTTGTGAATCTAAAGCTATTCGGATGAATGCAAGAAGATTGAAGAAAATATCAAAGATACCATCAAATAGAAAATGGAAGAATGGAAGAAGACAAAATAAAGTCTCAAGGAAACCATCAAATAGAAAATTGGAGAAAATGAGAAGTTAGATCAAGAGTTAAGAAGGCTAAAATTAGAAGCAAGAGTATGTGAAATCAACATGATTCTAGATCAACTTTTGTCCCTACATAAATGTCAGAAGGGTAATGATAGGGAGGTTGGAGGAATCAATCACATATTCCTGCTCTAGGTCTTACCTGGAAGACCTCTATGGTGTCTCACTACACCACCTTAACCTATAGGACCTTTTTCTTGTTTAGGATCCCCTAGTTATCCTTGCCAACCCAACTACCATCCCAACTCTACCTACCAAGTCAACCTTGGTGCAAGTGTTGCAAATCTTCCCTTAGCCCTTAATCCACCCTAAAGGCTAACCTTCTCCAAAATCTAGAATTTGTCGATGTAGGGGTGTGGAGGTGTTTCTAATAGTTTTAATCCATCCCACTATGGTTCTTGAGGGTCCATCCAACTCCATTGTCTGATCGCTTCCACCAAAACCCTTATTTAGGGTTTTAAGGCTACTAGCCCTATTAGCCCCAATTAGGCCTCCTTCTCCAAGAAATCGGGTTAGTTCTCCAAAGTTTTCCAAAGAACTCTCAATATTTCCTTGGGTTTCCTGGTCCATATGCCCACCACTCAAATATTTTATGGGTCTTAACCCTCAACTGTCCATACACGGGCATAACCCACAATTTGGAAAACTTAGGCCTTTTTAAGCCTTTTTCTTGACCTCCCTGCAATTGTTAGCGATTTCTAGCATCAGGCAGATTGATGGAGCTTCCTCATCCATTCTATGACTTGGCAAGGCTCATACCTACCCTTTTCACACCGTGATTTGTCAGGAAATGGACACCCCTGCAAATCAAGTGCTCTGCACTTCTTGTCTTCCCTAGCTGGACACTTCTTGGCTCACCTAGAAGAAGACTCCCATGGTATTTCCATTGCTACCAAAGACTCCTAACTCTACCATATTTATAGTCATGGAGTCTAGTCACAATTCCCAAAGGTTTGTACAATATGTACAGTGGGAATGTGATCTAAACCTCCATTCTTCACAAACAGTCTGTCAGATCAGCAATTGAAAGACAACCAACTATCTACAAACAGTAATTGAAACTGATCTAAGAAGCTATTTTCTACCACACAAAGCTTGAATAACACTCACACTACATTATACACCATCTACAATCTCACATTCAATCCATTAAAGCTCTACTTCTAAGCAAAAATTAGAAACTCTCACATTAGTTTAATTGTTCTCACTTAAATTTCAAAATTTCAAACAATCCAAATGCTTCCAACCTTGCTCTCATCTTGAGAGCACCCTTAAATAGGATCTCTAAATTAGTTACCTCTCCTTAGGGCACTCCTACGCTACTTGTAGCTTCATTAAGCTTTTATTTTCAAAACTTAAGAAAAGAAAGACCTAAAAGGGTCTAAAAGGCCCTCAACCTTGATTGAGTAAAAACCTTTAAGCCTATGCTATGGTCAACATGACCTTAAACAATTCAACACCTGCTCACAAATGCCACTAAGGAAAAAGCATAAAGGAACATGAAAATTTTGCTAGGTTAGTCCTAAACAAATTGCCAAGTCAAGACTTTCTAGGCAACCTAAGGTAACTTGTGGGTTCTCCTGCACCATACTCCCCCCCTCTACACAAACACTAAGGAATGTGGGAGGAGATCAGAGTCAAGTCAATGCCCTTCTCCTTGCACTAAGCTTCATCCACCCATGTAGCCTCATATTTTGGTTTGTCCTTCCATTTGATGAGATGCTCCATGTATGTCTTATGCCAAGTAGACTTCTGCACCCTTGACTCCAAGATCATCTCTGCTTGCTGCTTGCTTGTAGGAGGTAGGGCTATGTTACTTACATCCTTCAAGACCTCCATACTGGTCTGATCCACATCGGTGACTGATCCTTTATACCTAACCAAATCAGCCACATTAAACACTAGTGAGATGCCCAAATCTGCAAGTAGCTCCACCTTGTAAGCATTCTTGCCATATTTAGCTACCACCTTACATGGTCCCACTCTCTTCATCTGCAACTTGGTTGATGTTCCCTTCTGCAACCTAGATTTGTTGAGATGGACCATGACATAGTCCCCTACTGCAAATTGTAGATCCTTCCTAAACATATCCACCTTAGCTTTCAGCTTGTGAGTAGCCTTTGTAATTGTCTTTTTAACTTGCTCCTGAATCTCCTTCATGGTTTGAGAGAAATCCTTAGCATGGCCACTCCTATGCTCCATAGCTCCTAAGTCTTGAAGTTCACACACACCTCTTGGGTGCATTCCATACACTACTTCAAAAGGACTTATGCCTTTGGTCCAGTTCACACTGTCATTGTAAGCATATTCGGCTTGTGAGATGACCATGTCCCATGTCTGTCCATTCTCCTTGGTTAGACATCTTAGAAGGTTACCTAACACCCTATTGATCACCTCAGTTTGACCATCGATCTGAGGATGGTAGGCTGATCCAAAAGACAAATTAGTACCCAATCTGCTCCATAATGTCTTCCAAAAATGACTCATGAACTTCACATCCCTGTCTGAGACAATGCTTAATGGTAATCCATGGATCCTCACAATCTATTTGAAAAAAAGATGAGCAATGTAGCTAGCATCATGGGTGGTTTTGCAAGGAACAAAGTGACTCATCTTACTAAATCTATCTACCACCACACAAACACTATCAAACCCTGTCTTGGTCTTAGGGAGTCCTACCACAAAGTCCATGCTAATACATTCCCATGGTTGGTTAGGAATGGGTAGGGGTTGATACAAACCTGCATTGCTAGCTCCCCCTTTGGCTTTCATACACACTACACACTGCTCCACATACCTTCTAACATCCCTTGACAACTTGGGCCAATAGTAGAACCTCTGCACTAGTTCCATTGTCTTGTTGATACCAAAATGACCACTAAGACTACCATTCTGCTTCTCCTGGATGAGATTCTCCCTCATTGAACCTTTGGAACACATAACTGTTTCCCCTTGAACAATAGTCCACTCTGCAATGTATACTCTGAGTATTGACTATGAAAGTGATTCTCAAAGTCAGAACATACCTTGTATGCCTCTGAGAAGTCTTCATCTTCCCCATAGAGATCCTTGAAACTTTCTATCCCAATGCTCTTTATTTGTATCTCTTGCACTGTCAGCAATCTCCTACTTAGTGCATCTGCCACCTTGTTCAACTGTCCCTTCTTGTGCTTGATGGTGAAAGTGAAAGCTTGGAGGTACTCCGTCCATTTCAAATGTATGTTGCTCAACTTCTCTTGTGTGTTGATGTAGCTAAGTGCATGATTATCAGTGAACACTACAAACTCTTTAGGTAGGAGATAATGCCTCCACTTTCTCAGTGACTATACTAGAGCATATAATTCTAGGTCATAGGTAGAATACTTCTTCTTAGCTTCATTGAGTTTTTCACTAAAGAAAGCTATAGGCCTGCCTTCTTGGATTAATACTCCTCCTACTGCAATTCCACTGGCATCACATTCCATAGTGAAAAACTTATCAAAACTAGGTAGCAAAAGGATGGGTTGAGTTGCCACTTCTTGTTTCACTTTCTCAAAACCCTTCTCAGCTTCTAGTGTCCACTTGAACTTAGTCTTTAGGCCACCTTTGATTGTATCAAGTACTGGTGCACATATGCCACTAAAGTTCCTTATGAATTTCCTATAAAACTGAGATAATCCATGAAAAATTCTTACCTCTGTCCCAGTGGTTGGTGTAGGCCAATTTAGGATAGCTTCTACCTTGCTTGGATCCATCTTCAATTATCCTTGGGATACTACAAACCCAAAATACACAAGCTCTTGTTTGAATAACTCACACTTTTCTAGGTTGATGGCTAACTTCTCCTCTTGCAATCTTTCGAGAACCAACTCCACATGTTTTAGATGTTCTTCTGTTGTCTTGCTAAACATGAGTATATCATCTAGATATACCACCACAAATATCCCTGTAAAGTCTTTGAACACTTCATTCATGAGCCTCATGAATGTGCTAGGGGCATTAGAGAGGCCAAATGGCATAACTCTCCACTCATACAACCCATCTGTTGTCTTAAAGGTTGTCTTCCACTCATCCCCATCTTTAATTCTGATATGATGGTATCCACTTTTGAGATCCAACTTGGTGAAGTACGGAGCTCCTCCAAAACAATCCATCAAGTCCTCAATTCTAGGAATAGGGAACCTATACCTGATTGTGATTCTGTTGATAGCTCTAGAATCAGTGCATAGTCTCCACTTACCACCTTTCTTGGTTGCTAGGACCATTGGTACTGCACATAGACCGATGCTCTTATTAATTAATCCTTGATCTAACAACTCCTGCACTTGCCTACCTACTTCTAGGTTCTGATCTTGTGTAAGCTTGTAAGCTACTTTGTTTGGCAATGAAGCTCCTGGTATGAAGTCAATATGATTACTGATGGCTCTCTTTAGAGGTAAGGTTGTTGGTGTTCCATCACTAACTATGTCCTTGAATTGTTCTAACAACTTCTGGACTGCTCTAGGTATGACTGTTTTCTTAGCCTTGTCTTCTTCCTTGGGTTGCACCATGACCACATATCCTTCACCTCCTTTGTGTAGAGTATTGATGAACTCCTTGCCACTACTTAACAGTACACTAGGGGTCTTTGACTGTCCTTCTTCCTCATCTGACAGTGACTACAGTTTGAATGTCTTTCCATCCTTCTTGAAAGAGATAGTGTTCTCCTTACCATCATAGATGGATCCTCTGTCATACTGCCATGATATGCCCAATAGAGGATTGCATGCATCCATGGGCAACATATCACAACTCAACTTGTCTTTGTACCCTCTAATGGAGAACTCCACCATTGTCTAATCATTGAGAAGAACACTTTGCCCTTTGTTCAACCATGTCACCTCGTAAGGGTTAGTGTGGGGCACTTTCTCCAACTTCAACTTCCTCACTGCCTCCTCTGAGATTATGTTATCAGTAGACCCTGAATCTACTCTAACCTTGCACACCTTCCCAAGTATTTTGCACCTTACCTTGAATAAGGCTCTTCTTTGCTTTGGCTCCTCCTTGATTGGTTGTTTGATTAGGACTCTTCTAAACATCAGGTTCTCCCCTATTTCTGATTCAATGTGACCAACCTCTGGTGACTTGATACTCATGGTGTCCTCTTGGGCATATGCCACTCTCTTTTCTACATTTGATGAAGATGCTTTCTCTGGGCACCTATAAGCTGGATGTCCTACTTGACCATAGTTATAACACTTCATACTAGCAAAGTATGAGTTGCTTCTGCCTGCTTCTCTTCCTCTATTTGAACCTCCTTGAGGTCCTCTACCTCTTCCATAGCCTCCTCTAGAAGTTTTCTCACTTCCATGCTTTGTGAGCTTAGGCTCTCCCTGATTTCTTTGTTCAACTCCTCTACCTTGATATGCACCCCTATGTCCTCTTTGATCTATGCCTTTACCTCTACTCTTAGAATTAGAATCTTGTTTCTTTTTGAGTTTCTCCTCCACTTTAATAGCCATTTGATAACAACTATGGAGGTTAGTAAGTGTAAAGAGACTTAACTCTTCTTGTATGTTCCATCTAAGGCCATTTAGATACCTAGCCACCTTGATGCTTTCCACTTCTTGCACTCTAGACCTAAGGCTTAGTTTTTGGAACTCCTCTGTGTAGGCAACTACATCTAGGTCTCTTTGCCTAAGATTTTGCCTCTTCTTGTGCAATTGGATCTCATAGTCCTCGGGTAGATAGTTCTCCTTCACTTTAGCCACCATAGTTTTCCAACTTCCAATGTGTTTCTTGCCTTCATTCTCTCTTTCTTCTTGCACAAACTTCCACCAAGTCAGTGCTTGTCCTCTTAACCTTGATTTGGCTATCTTCACCTTTTGTGCCTCAGTAAATCCATCACACTCAAAGTGATTCTCCATTCCTTCTATCCATTCCATAACCAACTCTGCATCCATTCTTCTTGTGAAGATGGGAATGCCTTCTAGTGCCTTGCCACTCAAGGCCTTCAATGCTTTGAGGAAGGGTTCCTCTTTTAGTGGAGGGTCAGGGTATGGTTCTATGTCTTCCTCAACTTGATCCTTACCCTTCTCTCTAACCACTGCTAACTGCACTTTCATTTTTCCTGTAGCCTCTGCCACCTCTTCTAGTCTTTGCTTCATCTCTTCAACAACTTCTTCAAGTTGTCTGTTTTTCTCTTGTTGCTCTATCAGATCTCTTGCCAATTCTGCATTGGTCACCATGGTGGTAGAACCACTAGACTCAAGATCTGACATACAAATTTCAATCCCAAATCTTTTTTTGCTCTGATACCAAAGAACTCTCAATCTTTCCTTGGGGTTCCTGGTCCATATGCCCACCACTCAAAGATTTTAGGGGTCTTAACGGAGGTTGGAGGAATCAATCACATATTCCTGCTCTAGGTCTTACCTGGAAGACCTCTATGGTGTCTCACTACACCACCTTAACCTATAGGACCTTTTTCTTGTTTAGGATCCCCTAGTTCTCCTTGCCAACCCAACTACCATCCCAACTCTACCTACCAAGTCAACCTTGGTGCAAGTGTTGCAAATCTTCCCTTAGCCCTTAATCCACCCTAAAGGCTAACCTTCTCCAAAATCTAGAATTTTTTGATGCAGGGGTGTGGAGGTGTTTCTAATAGTTTTAATCCATCCCACTATGGTTCTTGAGGGTCCATCCAACTCCATTATCTGATCGCTTCCACCAAAAACCCTCATTTAGGGTTTTAAGGCTACTAGCCCTATGAGCCCCAATTAGGCCTCCTTCTCTGAGAAATCAGGTTAGTTCTCCAAAGTTTTCCAAAGAACTCTCAATCTTTCCTTGGGGTTCCTAGTCCATATGCCCACCACTCAAATATTTTATGGGTCTTAACCCTCAACTATCCGTACACAGGCGTAACCCACAATTTCGCAAACTTAGGCCTTTTTAAGCCTTTTTCCTGACCTCCCTACAACTGTTAGTGATTTCTAGCATCAGATGGATTGATGGAGCTTCCTCCTCCATTCTATGCCTTGGAAAGGATCATACCTGCCCTTTCCACACCATGATTTGTTAGGAAATGGACACCCCTGCAAATCAAGTGCTCTTCACTTCTTGTCTTCCCTAGCCGGACACTTCTTGGCTCGCCTAGAAGAAGACTCCCATGGTATTTTCGTTGCTACCAAAGACTCCTAACTCTACCATATTTACAATCATGGAGTCTAGTCACAATTCCCAAAGGTCCGTACAATATGTACAGTGGGAATGTGATCTAAACCTCCATTCTTCACAAATAGTCTATCAGGTCAGCAATTGAAAGACAACCAACTATCTACAAACAGTAATTGAAACTGATCTAAGAAGCTATTTTCTACCACACAAAGCTTGAATAACACTCACACTACATTCTACACCATCTACAGTCTCACATTCAATCCATCAAAGCTCTACTTCTACGCAAACATCAAAAACTCTCACATTAGTATAAATGTTCTCACTTGAATTTACAATTTCAAACAATCCAAATGCTTCCAACCTTGCTCTCATCTCGAGAGCACCCTTAAATAGGGTCTCTAAATCAGTTACCTCTCCTTAGGGCACTCCTAGGTCGCTTGTAGCTTCATTAAGCTTTTATTTTCAAAACTTAAGAAAAGAAACACCTAAAAGGGTCTAAAAGGCCCTAAACCTTGATTGAGTAAAAACCTTTAAGCCTATGCTATGGTCAACATGACCTTCAACAATTCAACACCTGCTCACAAATGCCACTAAGGAAAAAACATAAAGGAACATGAAAATTTTGCTAGGTTAGTCCTAAACAAATTGCCAAGTCAAGACTTTCTAGGCAACCTAAGGTAACTTGTGGGTGCTCCTACACTAGATAAGGGAGGACTTGGATTCTTAGGGGAAAGCTCAAATCAGAATACCAAGGATAAAGACAAAGCAGTTGAAGTTGAAGCAAGATCTATTGTAACAAGCAAGCTCTAGAACTCTAATAAATCTACAAAAATACCTTCAATCAAGCAACCAAATGGTCAAAGGTACTTATCATTTAATGGTCATTGTTTTCTATGCAAAAAATTTGGACATAAGCTTATAGAATGTAGTAGCAGGAAGGAACCAAGTATTCAATGCTTTAACTGTCACAACTTTGGTCATAAAGCAAGTCATTGTAGAAGTAAATTATCTAATATGGCTAGAGGAAATGGAATGAATAATCTCTTTCATACTTATTGTTAGTTATGCCATGGTTATGGTTGGTCGTGCCCATAAAAGGATATAGAAGTCACAGCAAATCCTAACCTGGGAATTGGACATTCTAGTGGGTGACTAACATCTTCTCATGGTCGTTCATTTACTTGTCAAACCAGGGAACGTATACTTGAAATGGAGCGGCACTGTATGTGCACTAAGAACCGGTTTTAGCCATAACTTTCTAGAAGTAAATGCTTGAAAGGAATTCTAACTCTAATGCAAGGACATGAAATAAAGTCTTACTAACTTAAGCATCACTTAACTAAAGCAGGAATCACAATAACAATTACTGGGAAACAAACCATGAACTAGTCTTATGTTGCAGGAACAGACACAGGGATGGATTCCTTATGCTGCAGGAACAATTTAAGATTGAGTTTGCACTAAAACTTACTGGAATGAAATTCTAATAGGTAAATAACATAAAGAAAATAGCTAACTACAGATACTTACTAAGTGGGCCCCCTTAGCAAGCATCAACCAAGTATGCAAGAATGGAACTCAAAACTTCATCAACTTCTTATTCATAACTCAGAATCACATACATGGTTGTTTGCTTGTAAGAAAGCTTAATACAAAGCTCTATCTTTCATTATAACAGTAAACTAATTACACTCTGTTCTATCTCTACTCTCTAATCTAATCTCTTCTTAATTAACCTATTCACTCACGCAGGAGGAACCTTTATTTAAAGAGAAACATCTAACTAACTAACCAACTAACAGAGAAAGACGCAAATGTAAATGTCGCCTGAAGACTGAGGAACAGACTTCATAAATGCAAGTCTATCCGCACAATAGATTCAGAGGAAATCTAGAGCTCCACTCTTCCTAGATTGGTGATCCATTTGGTTTCTTCCCAAAGACCTGGACAAAGAAGTCTCACTTGAAACGACTCCTTCGATGGTGCGCTGAAAACGGCTTATTCTGCGAGGCCGTGTTTTGTTGTGCATTGACTTATTCATACCAGCTTCAACAACCTATAGAACACATGGCAACAGAAGCAAAAGAAGGCATGCACTCATAATAGCACGACATTCCTCATTAATCACACACATCCAATTCATCTTATCTATCCAAAAACTACATATATCATATCAGTCAATTGGGAAGTCAAAACAGGGTAATGATCATAGATATACTAAGATATTTATGTTGCAAGTTTAGAAGTGCTTGCCATTGAATACTACCCATTAACATCAAAAGTTCATAACCATAGAGTTTAAAACATTCATAAAAAGAGAGCAAGAGTTTTTAAAACTTATAACATGATATCCAATTTATAACCACATTCTGGGCTCATCAATGGTCATAGAGCTAATTAGTGTAGATCTAGGGTTCATTCAATCAATTCAAGGCAAAGATGTTACAAGTGCAATGAATCCAAACATTATGCTAACACATGCAAATATGTTGCTCTAGGAAAGTCTAAAAACAAAAAGAAGATTCTAGAATCAAATGAATCTAAGGAGAATATAGTCATTGTTTGGAAGAAAAAGGAAACAAGTGTCGAGAGCTCTTCTATGGTACCGAATCCCGATACAAAATCTTCTGGAAAATAAGCCAACTCACTTGGCTTTCGGGGGAGTTCTACAAGGCATATCTTGTTGGTTCCCCCTCTCCGAAGTAATATTGGTGTGTTTTCATCATAACTAAGTTGGATCCGGTTGGTGACACATGATGAAGCTTAATCCAACTGATTGAAAAGAAAAGTGCAGTTGCTAGTATCATCGATGGATTTTTTGGTGGTAAAACCATCATGACCAATTAAGGATAAAAGATGGAGTTTTAAATCATTTCTCATAGTTTACACTAAAGAAGAAGAGATTTCATTAAGCAATAAAAGGTTGAACAAGCTAGGCATGACAACGGAATCTATGTTGATTGGCAGTGAATCTAGTGGTGGTATTCCACTAAGGCTAAAGGAAGTAGAGTTGGACGAATTTGATCATCGAAAGATGAAGGAAATGGAACTGGGGTTGAAGGCTGATGAATTGTAGAATGTGAGTGCCTTGAGTATGGATTTATGGGGAGAATTCCCTTAGTTTTCTGACAAAGAGTATCTTGTTCCTATTGAGTTGATTCAAGGATGGAATCATCATGTTGGAAAAACCCTATCCGGTTACTAAGGAAGGTATTGAAGCTATTACTAGATTGTGCAAAGTTAGTGACCTCCGTGGGAAGAAAATAGTGAAATACAGAGATGTGGAGGACCTTACTGGTATCGACAAAGACCCTTGCACTTTATTGATAAATCCCATTTTTGATTCTACAATAAGGTATGTTGCTTATGGTATCTCATACAAAATATATTTCAAAAATCATGAAGGTTCTGCATCTGTTATTATTGTGTATCTTGCACATAAGATAGTGAAGGAAAATCAACAATTTGATCTATGTAGTCTGATAATGGAAAACCTAATTGAGAATGTTAGAATGTCTATGGTTGAGATTTATCCCTTCCAGTTTGGGTCCCTTCTCATGTGTTTAGTGTTCTACTTTCTCAATTCATTTTTCGTCAAAAGAAAATGTTAAGTGGAAGTCTAACATCCCTGTCAGAAAGAAATTTTATAGATATTTGGACTGTATGGAAGATAAAGCAAATGCATGCAAAGTTTATTTATCATCCTTACAGATGGATATGTGCTTCGATGTGATAGTGTCTAGTGCTACACCTATCAATCAGTTTGAGGAGGGTTCCTCCTCCGATAAGAGGCAGTTAGAGGTTGTCATTGGTGGTTCCCCTTCGGAACCTAAAAGGAAGAAAATTAACTCAAAGGATGTCATCACTGTTTTAGAAGGGAAGCATAAGGAAGAAGAGCTTATACCTAATACAAATGAAGTTTGTTTTGTGTTTAATGAGGGTGATATGAAAATATTGGTGAAATATAGAATGCCTTCTCTTTGGTTAGTAGGCCTAGAATTGAAGATGCCTTGGTTGATTATCTTCTCAAAAAGGGTATTATTGTTTTTGTTATTTCTGACTCGTTACAAAGTGATATGGTAGAAGTTTTTGAAGAAAGATTGTTACAAGTAGGATCTAAAGGAGATAAATTCCAAACTATGATTTAAATAAGGTGCGTCACAGGAGAACAAAAGTTATCCATACACATTGCTGAGACAAAAGAATGCATTAAGGAAATGTCTGATGTGAACCCCAATCCTAGACCTGCACCAACATAGAAAACAAACATAATATTAGATCAAATGCAAGTGAGAATCAAGATTCCCCATGAAATCCATTTAAATTGCAAAGAACAAGAAATGAGAGGAAGAACACAAGCAAACATAAACAAAAGCTATCTAATCTTATTCAATGTAAATCAAACTCTTGATCCCATGGGGGAGTTGGTGCCAATTTATGTGTAGGAAATGGCCCTTTCCCAACTCCTATGATGCAATGTTGATGAGTGATGCACTTTGATGAATATTCAATTGAGCTTCATGATAAAAAAAAATTGCATAACCTAGCTAGGATCTTGATAAAATGGATGAAATAGATATGCTTGAGGGTGAAATTGAGTATAGTGAGTTTACTCAAATTGTGGATGATAAAATGAGGAGAAAAACCTCTTATTCATAGATGACATTGAGAGAAGAAGAGGCAAAATGGAGGAATGTGGGACTAATCTCCAACCAATAGCCAAATTCCACTTGTCAAGATGTGAATGGAGGAAGTTTGAGCACATTTTGGTGATTGTGCACAATAAATGAAATTAGGTAGAATTTGAAAATGGTGAAATGGCATGTAAGAGGGAAAAATAATAAATTAAATGCCACTTGGCTCAATCCACAAGGAGATGTAAGAGGAATGAATGTCTTGTTGGAAGGACAAATCCACTTGCAAGGATTTTCAAATTTTAGAGGAATATTCTCAAAAGATGCCAAGTTGAAAGAAAATAGGGATTTAATAAATCCATAAAATATATTTTCATGTGCAAGTGGCAAAATCTAGAGAATTTAGGAGACTTGGATTAAATTGATCAAGGGTTAATTAATTTAATGAGGGATTAGGTGATGTGACTATTTGACTTAGATTTAAATCAAAAGATGAGAATGTGGTTTAGATTTTAATTAAATAAAGGATTTGATTTATTTAATTAAAGAAGGATGATGATGTTAGATTAAATCAAATAAAGTTTAATTTATTTTATTTAATGAAATGACTATAGAGATTAAACCAAATAAAATGAATTATTTAATTAAATAGAGATCAAAGGATTAATTAAATAACTTTGATTTATTTAATTAACAAGAGAGGATGACTTAATCAAAGAAATAATAATTTATTCAATTAAGGGATGAAAAGTGATGACAAGCTAAGAAGATTATTCAAGATGAAATGATGTTAGTAATCAAGATAAGGTGTGTCGGTATTTTTTCCATGTCTACATTTTTCCCCTCTTTGAAGCGATGCACTTGTTGTGATCAAAATTTTAAAAAATTCTTGATTTTTTAGGTGCCCCACTGCTGCCCTGATGAGAAGAATTATGTTGGTATATTGCCCCCTCAAGAGATCAGAGGAAAATTTGGATTTTGGGTGATCTCACAAAAAAAGAGGACAAGGTGTCCAACGGGGCCAGAAAGGCTTTGGGATGCCAAAAATGTGTTAAAACGCCAAAAATGATGCAAAATAACCTTCAGTTGGACAAAAACAGGATCGAGGGTCCAAAGCCCTAGGTAGATAGCTAAATTAGGTCAAAAAACCCTAAATTTTAGGCTTAAATAGACCTTAAGGGGTCATTTTCAAATCATTTTCACACTTAGCCTTTAAAGAATTTTTCATTTTGCGATCTGAGCTTCGATTGAGTTGGCACAAAGATTTCTTCCCCAGCACATGTCAGAGCGAGTATGAGTGCACCAGCGGCCAGTCGACGCAGGACCCGTGGTATGTACCTCTTCCCTGACTTGTGATTTCATTTTTTTTTGTGCATTTAATAGGGTTAAAGTCAATTTAGAGTCAAGCGGCGCTATATAGCGTTGTTGCAAATGCTAAATCAGTGTTGCGGCCTCTAAGTGCACCACATATGCAAAGAGAGCCGTTGCAGGCCACTTTAGAAATTAGGGTTTAGAGATTAGTCAGCCGCATATGCAAATAGCGTCACGACAAGCTTGTTTAGAGTTTAGGGCCCAAGGGCGCGGTCAAACTGCACCACGGCAACGCAGTTTGGAGTTTGCAAACTACGTTGAAATTGCAAACAATGCCACCATTGTTGTTTGGAATGCAAGAACTTAGTTCGAGGGCTCGATTTTTTTTTCAAAACTTGACGTAGTGACTTTTCTTGCACAGGAGGACCTCGAGATACTACACTCAAGGGAGCACAAATGCTCAGTTCTTAGCAAACTAGAGGGATTACACTATCTTCTTCAGGAGTAGTTTGGTGACATTGGTCTCTGGTATATCACATACGTTAATCCTGTTCAGACCCATTTGGGGATGATGACAGCCTTGGCAGAGCGATGGCACAACGAGACATCCTCCTTTCACCTTCCTACTAGCAAGGCCACAGTTACACTTGAGGATATCTAGCGCATCCTATGGCTACCCATCCATGGTGAGAGGGTTATATATGATGTGGATTCTAGGAGAGACGCCTGCTTCATGGTTATGGGGTTGGATGAGATTATCATTTTTTGAGGGCCAGATTGATCTAGAGAGGTATCCAGGCATATCGCCCACATTCAGACTCATCGTTGCTGCTATCATATCAGGTCTTGTGGCACCAGATTGGTGAGGTTGATACTTTAGTCCCGACTAGGGATTGGCATGGGAGCAGATGATCTTTCATAGGGAGTGCCTTGCATGGGGTCCAATGATGTTGGCCTCATTATACAGAGATTTACATGAGTTTTCCTATTTGGATAGCAGGGCCATTGGGGTCGGAGTTACTTTGCTTCATGTTTGGGCATGGGAGCGCATTGCAGTGCTTCACCTTTAGGTTACACCAGTTTCCCTAGATCCAAATGATCTGATTGTCTAGCAATATGGTGATGCACACATCACATTTACACATACAGGGGCAAGTGGCATCTCCTACTAGCGGTGAGCTATTGATGGGATGAAAGAGTTCACTTGGAGACCCTGGCTTGGCATAGGTCCATAGTATGATGATGTTGATCAGTTGTTCTTCGCTCGCTAGGACAAGCTAATGTAGGGTAGAGAGAACACTATGATTGAGAGATATCTCCCCAATAAAGTGGCCAAGTAGTTCATAGACATACAGGATAGGCCTGATGACTAGTACGTGGTGATGTTTGTCTGTACTACGAGGGAGACCGCATGAGGTTGGCCCATTCCAGTAGACGAGGTTGTAGCATCCTTTAGATAGTTAGTGGCCAGGTCATGGCCATATGATCAGGGGTAGGGTGATGCGAGGGTGACACAAGCATACAGAGGTTGGTTTAGACCCCCTTTGAGGCTAATAGTTCCAGGTGCAACACTCCCATGTTGGAGGCTGAGAGGCAGATCAACTGGTCGAGGGTAGGGATAGGGAGGTAGGGGTGATGGAGATAGGTATGGAGATGGGGGTGGACCACTTCCACACCAGACACCACCCAGAGACAGGGAGGGAGAGGTCCCTCAGTAGTAGCCACCACAACCAGACCACCAAAATGCCCTGATTCAGTAGTTGCAGGCTCATGTACAGGTTCTATCAATTGAGAGGGATCAGGCCTAACAATAGGTTACAACACTTATAGCAGAGAGAGATCAGGCCAGGTTTGAGAGGTACTAGGAGAGAGGCTAGAGGAGATAGCTTGAGAGCACAACCTTTGCATCCTAGGGTTGGTCAGTATCCCTATGGGCATACTAGGAGGCAGTTAGAGAGGCGAAGTATTATAGACTCCATTATAGGCATGCAGTGCCACCAACAAGTCGGGTGCCCAATTACTCACAACATACAAGGATGAAGCCTCTTGAGGACCATGCTAAGAGACAGGTTGGGGAGGGCAGTAGCTAGTAGAGGTAGCCATTCTGATCATAGATAGTATTCTTTTTTATTCATGGGCTCTGATTTTCTAATGCCCCTATTGTATCATACACATTGATCCTGATTTTGTGCCTTGATAGTTAATCATGTTTATATATATATATGAGATGATTCAATTTATGAGATGTCCTATTTTATGTGCAATGGATGGATGCATTTAATTTCCTATGTGCAGTGATTATGGATGCATTTCATGGTGATGATGTATGGATGCAATCATAATATGCAAACAATTATGTATTTATGACATGTCTGTAGTGATATGCAAATAACATATTTATTTTTCTTTTCCTTTCTTATGCATTTATGAATGTTATATGAAATGAAAATGCTATGCCTTTATGTAATATGAAAGTGAGATGATACATGGTATCTATGATATATGATATGTGATGGTACAAATGTAATGATGTAATAAGTAATGATTCCTAATGATAATATGTAATAATGGTTCAAATGTAATGCAATGTACATGAATAATGAGATGATATGCAATAATTTATGATAATATGCTTAATGGTTTATGATATGTGACTCTATGTTATGTGATGTGAGATGACCTATGATGTAATGTTTTATGATGATGATTATGCGATGCAATGATTGATGATGTAATGAACATTGTTATGCGAGGTGTTTTATGAGATGACGTTTTATGAAATGTAATAGTAATAATGATGAATTGATAACAACATGTAATAAATGTGAATGCTATTGATTATTATGTGGATGCAAATGATGTAATGAACCTTGTAATGTGAGATGAGATGATTTTTTATGAAATATAATAGTAATATAATAGTGATGAATTGATAATGATGTACATATGGTTAATATGAAATGCAAATGACTATGACGTTATTATGATACAATGTGCATATGGATATGATAATGATGACATTTATGATAATTTATGCCATGTGTAACTTAATAATGCCTATGTAATGATATCTATAAATGATTCTATATTAACGATAAAATGCAATGCATTTATAATTCCTACATGATATGTGATGATAATGATTGGTGGATGCAGGATGGATGAATTTTAGTAACTTTTTTGAGTAATTGTCACGGCATGATGTTAGTATGGAAAGAAGACAAAAGAAAGAAGATCCAACAAGCTTTAATTTATGATGATGATGATAATGAAACCAGGAGTTGGGATTTTAAAAGGGTCATTTACTTTATGTTTGATAACACACATAGGTACGATGCATCAAGGTATTAAGAACCAGGATGGTGTTGTACGTAGTGTGATGGACTTTGAATTGACAATCAGATAAGATTATTCTTGTTCACACTTGACATATAAAACATTATTCAGGATGTAGTTCAGATACTCTAAACATCTCAGACCAAAACATAGAATAGAAAGCCTTACTATGTGGTCAACAAGACATCTAGAACACCTTCCCTACAAACTAAACAAAGTACACATGACCAAGTTATTTTACAAGAATAAACAAAAAGCACAGTAGATAAAAAGATAATGATCGTTGCCCCATTCCTTTCTCTCTAAACCATTTTTTATTAGACATCATCGAGAGGTCCTTGGAATGAGCGTAAAATAAGATAAGTCAAAAATATAAAGATAAAGTAAACAAACAAGCTAATGTTCTTCATACCTCTAGCCAAAACTAAACTACGGTGATGCCTGATATTGATGTCCATCACAAGAAGGATGCATCCTAGGACATGTGATCAAGTGACATGGGATTGACTGGATGATAAGCTATTGATACTCTGAGCAAATTAACTTGTTGACTTACTAACCTAGACTTGAGACTTTGATGATTGAGCTTTCACTTTTAAACCTGCTATACTTGCTTCTGATTGACTTACCATAGGATGAATATGTCTATTGATTTATTATGAATGATGATTATTGTAAGTGAAAGCGAGATGAGATGGATGCACCATTCTGATTTTTTTCAAATATTTGAATGTTTTTTATGTTTTTGAAATATTTTGAGGCTATTTTTAGGATTTTTGAGATTTTCCACTTTTTTAGACTTTCAAGATTTTGACCAAGAACCTAACCTAAAGACCTATCCTAGGGGTCTCGGGAGTTTATCAATAGATTATTCTTGCCTACGTTAAACACGTTGAGACCACGTAGTTCGGTTGACGACTTGACCAATTTACAAGATGAAGATATAAACAAATGATGAATTGCCAACTTATTATGATGGACTCTTAAAGGACTAACCTAGGGTGTCTCGAGGGATGATCAAAGATCAACCTTTCCTACATTCAAGCTCAGAGACAACGTAGTTCGACAAGATGACTCTATTTTTGGATTTTTGGATTTTTTTGATTTTGATATGATTTGGATGTTTTTGGATTTTTTATTTTCTGATGTTTTTGGATTTTTTATTTTTAAGGAATATCACAAGAATATACACAAATCTGATCTGATGTAGGTATAGGAGCATGCCCCCAACGTGATGCGATAGACTACTTCGATACATGCAAGACAAACTAACTATAGGAATGTGCCAAAAGGTACTAGGGTGGAATATGATATGAACACAAGATCAAGCTATGGTACGGATGTGAATGGATGGTGGAAGGATAAATGTAATGGATAAGTGACTATGCAGAATAAGTCATGAAGATCCTGGTGGATGGAGAGTTGTTTATTTACACTTGGCACCTGTTTTTCAGGTCTTCACCAAGGTACTTGTCCAAAGTGCCACCGAAGTGGTTTTCACTAGAGGATGATTTTTCTCTTTATAGTTTTCAATCATTTATTTTATTTTATTTTATTTTGATATTTTTTGATATTTTTTATATTTTTGGTTTTACCCTTAAAAGATCAGGCATAATTTTTTGTTGAGATGGGAGTTGTTCATGGGCTCCTGCAAAGGTTCACCTTCCAATGTTGATAGCTAGTAGGCTCCTAATTTATAGCTTGCCATGATGATGAAAGGTCCCAACCAGTTGGGCTCAAACTTACCTTTGCTTTCTAGATTCGACACATTCTTTTGATTCTCCTTCAGTACTAGCTCGCCGACTTGGAAGGTTCGCCTCCTAATTTTCTTGTTGTAGCTACATTTGAGGTAATTTTGATAGAATTGCAAGTGATTTAGGGCATCCATGCACTGCTCATCCAGTAGCTCTAGCTCATTTAGTCGTGAGACCCAATATTCTTCATCTGAAATGAGATTTTGCAGTGATATCCTCAGGGATGGGAGCTCGATCTCAATGGGGAGAATGGCTTTTGAGCCATAGAATAGGGAGAAGGGGGTGGCACCTGTTGGTGTGTGAATGCTAGTGTGATAGGCCCATGAGGCTAGATTTACCTGTAGATTCTAGTCACGACCGACGTCATTGACTGTTTTCTTAAGGATTTTCAGAATGGTTTTATTGGTGGCTTCTACTTGGCCATTGCCTTCGGGATAATATAGAGAGGAAAAGTGATGTTGGATGTTGAATTTTTGGCAAAGGTCACGAACATCCTAATTTTTGAAAGGTGTCCCATTATCTGAGATAATAGCTTGAGGGACCCCATATTGACATATAAGGTAGTTCAAGATGAACTTGGATATCTTCTTTCCAGTTATGTAGGTCATGGGAATGGCTTCTACCAACTTTGTAAAGTACTCCATGGTGGTGATGATGAATTTATGGCCATTGGATGAGGTGGGGGTGATTTTACCAATGAGATCGATCCCCCACTATGAAAAGGGCCAAGGTGTGATAATGGGATGAAGCTCTTGAGTTCGTGCATGGATGAGGTCCCCATATTGATGACACTGCAAACATCTTTTGATGAATTCATGCATGTCCCTTTCCATTGTGGGCCAATAGTATCTTGTCCTCAACAATTTCTTAGCCACCACAAATGTCATTGTGTACCTCATTTAAAGCAGTTAGGGCTTCCTCAATGTTTAGGCAATGTACTAGGGTCCCTTAGATGCTCCTACAGTAGAGGGTTTCTCCTAGGATGAAAAAACGTGAAGAATTTTTCACAAAATCTCTTTTAAGGTTCGGGGTTATGTCAGTGGACAAGACTCCTATTCTTAAGTAGGCGTAAATTTCATGATACTAGGGATCACCAGGACCAATGATTTCACAAACGAATTCAAACTTTGGTACCTCGAATGCTGGTATAAGAAGCTACTCTACAAGGAATTCCTACTTTAGGATGTTGTGTGGGATTTCCAAGAGTGATCTGATTGTGGCCATAGCATCTGCTGCTATATTCTTTTCTCTGGGTAGTTGTTCAAATGTAATATCAATGAATGACTCTTTGAGGTTCTCCACCAATTTCTTATATGGAGTCATTTTATCATCCTTCATCTGATATTCATTGTTTACTTGATTTATTATAAGTTGAGAGTCTCCATACACCTTAAGAGCCATAATCTACCACTGCACCACAATCCTTAAGCCTGTGATGAGAGCCTCATACTCTGCTATGTTATTAGTGCATGGGAATGACAACTTGTAGGATTTGGGTATGCAGTCTCCTTGGGGAGTGATGAAGAAAATTCCTGCTCCTGACCCGTGCTGCGTGTAGGATCTGTCAAAATACATCTTCTAGTGGTCTGCTATACTTAGGCTGAAAATTGATTCATCAAGGAACTCTGAGATAAGTGGATTTTCTGCATATACAAGTGCCTCTGCTAGTTGATCCACAATTACTTGTCCTCTAATGGTCTTGTGTTCTACATATTCAATGTCATGTTCTATCAATATCATGACCCACTTGGTTGTTCATCCAGTGAGAGTGGCTTTGGAGAGTAGGTATTTGAGTGGATATATTTTTGCAATTAGCTTGATCTGATGCGCTAGCATGTAGTGTCTAAACTTTTGAGCTACAAATACAACTGCTAGACAAGATTTCTCAATAGGTGTGTAATTTAGCTTGTGTCCTACCATGGTTCTATTGATGTAGTATATTGCTCTTTCCTTTTCGTTTTCATCATGCTAAGCCAAGAGAGCGTCGAGAGTTATCGTTGTTGCCGATATGTATAGGATCAATGGTTTACTTGGAATTGGTGGCATTAGAACTGGTGGTGTGAGTAGTATTCCTTGATTTTATTGAATTTCTAGTAGTCTTTTTCATCTCACTTGTATGCTACCCCCTTGTGGAGTAGATGAGAATATGGGATTTTTTATCTACCATTTGTGCTATGAATATGTGGATAGACTGGAGTCTTTCCTGTAGGCCTCTTAACTGCTTTAGTGTCTTGGGTGCTTCCATTTCGAGGATCGCTTTGAATTTGGTGGGATCTACCTCAATTCCTCTCATTGACACGATATATCCTAGGAGCTTGCCTGATTGCACTCCAAAGACACTTCTTTGGGTTGAGGTAGACCTTTTACTTTTCCAACCTATCAAAAATGGAGCTCAAAGCTAATATGTGGTCCCGTCTTTTTCTTGATTTAGCCAATATGTCATCCACGTAGTCTTCCATTGTCTTATGAATCATGTCATGGCTCTCTAATAAGTTGATCCTGCATACGGAGGAGTCTTCAAACATCATAGGTAAATCAGTTATGGGGTCCTCATCACTACTACAAACTGGAATTGAAGAAGAAATGGGCTCCTTGCTGAAAAATCAGACTTGGGAATTATGCAAGTTTCCTACAGGTAAAAAGGCTTTACTAAACAAATGGGTTTACATAATGAAAGAGGAGGATGGAGGTAAGCAACGATTTAAAGCCAGATTAGTTGTAAAGGGATTTGCATAGAAAAAGGGTATTGATTTTGATGAAATATTTTCTCCAGTTGTTAAAATGACTTCTATTCATACTATTTTAAGTATTGTGGTTGCTGAAGATTTGCATTTAGAATAGTTTGATGTTAAAACTGCCTTTCTTCATGGTGATTTGGAAAAGGAAATATATATGGAGCAGCCACAAGGATTTGAGGTCAAAGGCAAGGAGAAACTTGTGTGCAGATTGAAGAAAAATTATATGGCTTGAAGTAAGCACCTCGGTAATGGTATCTTAAATTTGATAGTTTTATGGCTGAGCAAGGCTACAATAGGTGTAATTCAGACCATTGTGTTTATTTTAAGATGTTAGGTGAAAATAGCTACATTATTTTATGTTTATATGTTGATGATATGCTTGTAGCAGGGTCTAACATGGATCACATAAAGGAGTTAAAACAACAATTAGAAAATTCATTTTCTATGAAGGATTTGGGGGTAGAAAAATAAATCCTTGGTATGAAGATTACAAGAGATAGGAAAAACAAGAAATTATTTTTATCTCAGGCTGATTATGTTGAGAAGGTGTTGCAAAGATTTCATATGGAGAATGCAAAAGTTGTCAGCACACCTTTGCCCAATCATGTCAAATTGACTAAGGATATGTGTCCAAAGACACAAGAGGAGGAAGGAAAAATTTCCAAGGTACCATATGCTTCAGCTGTAGGCAGTTTAATGTATGCCATGGTATGAACGAGACCAGATATTGCACATGTTGTAGGAGTTGTTAGCAGGTATTTGAGTCATCCCAGAGTTGAACATTGGAATGCGGTAAAATGGATTCTCAGTTACTTGATAGGAACATCCAATAAATGTTTATGTTTTGGGGGCTCTAATACAGATTTAAAAGGCTATGTTGACTCAGATTTGGCAGGGGATATAGATACCAGGAAAAGTACCACAGGTTATGTATTTACAGTTGGTGGGACAACAGTGAGTTGGATTTCTCAGTTGCAAAAGGTGGTTGCTTTATCCACCATAGAGGTAGAGTATGTGGCTGCAACAGAGGCAACAACAGAGATGATATGGCTGCAAGTTTTCATGGAAGAGTTGGGAAAAACACAGGCTGAAAATTACTTGTTTACAGATAGCCAGAGTGTTATACTTCTTGCAAAGAATTCTGCCTTGCACTCTAAAACCAAACACATACAATTGAGATATCATTTCATTCGGTCGGTATTGGAGGATGGACAGCTAAAGCTAGAAAAGATACATACAGATGACAATCCAACGGATATGTTTACAACGACAGTGACAAGGGAGAAGTCGAGCTCCTCTTTAGCTTCAGTTGGTCTTCATGGTTAAAAGTCTAACAGAGCAGCAAGGTCCAAGGTGGCTATTTCCAGTGGGAGTTGTAAGTGTAGTGGTGTCGTCCAAGATCAATCTCCAAGTGGGAGATTGTGTTGGTGTGGAGCTTAATTAGTCTCCAAGTGGGAGATTGTTGGTATGTGGTGACTGATCATGTTATACTGTACACTCTTTATGTATCCTCGCCGGGGTACGGGGGTCGAGCCGGGCCCCGGGAGGGGGTTCAGGGGCGGCAACCCCCAAGAAAAAAAATCACCTTTTTTTTGTTTCGTCACCGAAAAGAAAAAAAACCAACTTTGTAAACCCTAATTTTTGGAAGCTTCTAAAAGCTTGTTATAAGCAGTTGGGATGGAGAGTTGTAGCATGTAATTATTTTGCGATATTGTAATATGTTTTGCACTGGATAATAAAATCATTGGATGGCTGCGGTTTTGTGGATGTAGCCCAGATTGGGTGAACCACATTAAATTCTTTGTGTTGTCTTGTTTCTACTATAATTTCCTGTGTTTTATTTCTCTATTTTATTGATCAAATCTGCATTTAACTTGTTAGATATTTGCCTTCTAACCCTAACACAATCATCAATTTTTCACATTGAAAACTAAAATACTTTGGAAAGAGGATTCAAAAACCTGGAAAATGATTTCCGACCGAATTTCCTCTTCTTGCTCCTCTCCTTTTTGTTCTTGTTTGCTGGAAACCTCTTGCTGGAGATTTTTTTCTCTTTTCCACTGTATTATATTTTCTCCTCTTCTTTCCACCATTTTTAGTTTATGTGCTTCAGGAAACCCTCTTCCTGACAGCCATTCTTTTCAGTTATCTTTTGTAGAGCAAATCAAGAAAGTTTATAGAAATAATTATGTATTTCCCGTTAATGATTTTCCTTCTTTTAAAGTTTTTTTTCCAAAACCTAATCTTGAAATTAAAATAATATTTCTTTTGATGCATAATATTTATCTTCACATAGAAATAATAAATAAAATTTTATTTTTATTGCATACGAAGTATTTTATCCTCTAAAAATGATAAGGAAGCCATTTTAAATTTTACGATTTAAATATTTATTTAAATAAATAATAACGAAATATCACTTACTTGCACATAAAGTATTTTTTCCTAAATAACAAGGTATTTTCATTTAATTGCAATTAAATTAATTATTCTAAATAACAAGCATTATAATTTAATTGTAAAATGAATTCTCTAATTAAAATATAATTATTTCCTTTTGTTTCATTATAAATTAATTTAATTAAACATTATAAAATTACAAACAATAAAATAGACAACTAAATTTAATACTAAATGCATCTACATGATTCTAAGTGCTCGTGTGTGATCAAGAGAATCATTCCTCCTTTACCCTGCCAGGAAGCTAACCTCCTCTACCTTAGCCACACCCTTGGTCCTCGACAGTCCTGCAGCTCAAGTATATTCTAGAACCCATTAATAGATTAGTATCCAGGAAAAATACAAATCAAAGCAATATACTGCATTAATCCAAAAATCATTATTCTATTTTGCATTGCTTTCAAAATAAAAATACATTTCAACTTTTCAAAATAAAAAACAAACATTTTTCTTATTTCATCTCACAAAACATCATATGATTTATTATTTACTCCACTACACTCATACAACCATATATCAAATCCACATAAAGCCAAAAACAAACTGCATTATAGTTTGAGACGTGACTCTTTTTTCTTCCACTTGCACTTTTAGTTTGATGATGTTCTCATTTGCTTATCTCAAATTTTCAGTAACCTCCTTATGTATTTCTCTGAATTTCTTGATTTGCTCTCTTAATTTTTTGATGTAGTCATTTGCTTCTTAAATATTTTCCTTCATATTTTTGTTTTCAACTTCAATTTTGTCTAGGTCTTCAAGAGCAACTTTGAGTTCTCCATCTTTGTCAAACATGCAATCTTCTCCTGTGTATCCAATGGAAGAAATCACTTCTAGAGCCATGTGTTCCAATTCCAAGATCTTCCCAAAGTGGTTAATCTTCTTCCAAGGAACCAAGCTCTGATACCAATTGTTGAACACACAAAATATTGAGAGGGGGTGATGGGATAAAAGTTTGTCTAGTTTTTCCATTAATTCTAGCCTATATTTTAACCCTTTCTCCTAAATTGTCATAATAATTTTATAAAATTAAAAGTGATTAATATGGATTACAGGACATAATATACCTTAGGAAGTAACCAATTATTTAGTATTGATTCCAGTGGTTATGTGTGAAAATAGGGTTCTTGTGGCTACGGGAAGGAATAATGGAAAATATTATCATAATACTTTTTGTTGCCACCTGCAAATCAACATCGTTGATATCTCTTGCATAATAATAGTAAATCGATCTATAGCCTTTAGAAGGAATGGGTAGTATTGTACCCAAAACATTTTTTTTGCTTCATTAAGGCATTTTGATTAAATGGTCTAAATCTTGTAAAATTGTCGTCAAAAGTCAATTTTAGATCAAACAAAGCATGGTTTTTTTATCCAGAAGAAACAAGAAAAATTTGAAAAAAAATGAATTTTTTTTAGGAAAAAACCCTAAAAATAGGATCTTTACAGAATTGATTGAAAATAATTTTGATTGCTTATTTCACATCATGATCATATTGGTCAAGCCAGAATCAAGGAAAAATCAGTTTAGCTCTAGTGGGTCAACTTCACTTTTTTGGAAGAAAAGTTAGGACCTTTGGAGGTCGTCAATGGTAGTTGGCCAGTACCAGGTGTCAAAATCTAAGCCTCAAACTCATCATAGAAGATTCTATGGTGAAAGATGCTCAAAAAGATGCTTCTCGGTGGAGGGGATTTTCAAAAGGTCAAAAATGTAAAACATATTCTAAGTCTGGAAATGTTATGACTTGTTATGAGGGAGATGCCTTTTGGAGTGAAAATGATACTGAGAGGGGGGGGGGGCGCAAATCAGTGTATAACATATTTTACCATTTTTTAGAAAATAAACCATAGCACACATTTGTTCTCAATATTTCAATGATAAGTACATTCATGAGTTGAATGTAATCATTCATAAACTGAAATGGGAAATGTAATTGTAAAATAATGAACAATAAAGCATTCTCATAGTAAAGCAATGAAACCACAAATGAACAATGAGACACAAGATTTGTCAAGTCGAAAACCCTCCTGGGGTAGAAAAACCATGCCTAAACTGCTACCTTTCAGGATCTTACTTGAAAACCACTGTTAACAATGCCTTATAGGCTAATTTATGAGCACCAACTCAAGGAGCACCAACCCCTCATTTAGATACACCAATCTTAAGGAGCACCAACCCCTTTTCAGATTACAGAAAAACAATAACATAAAGGATCTCTCTGTTTTCTAGATAAACTCGTAGAACCCCACACCCTTAATCTATCTAATACTCTAAAGATTCAAAACAATGAATCCCTAAAATATTAAATAAACTAAGTTTACATCTTTTCTCTGCATCATATTTTATATTTTATATTACAGAGCTTTTTGAAAATTTTCTTTTTGATATAGCAACAAGTTACAATCTCATCAACTTCAAAATGTATCTCTTCTATCTTTCGAACCTTCAACAGAGGTTTTTAGATAAGACAAATATTTTGTCAGTTATCTTTCAAGATTCCCAAAAATACAATGAAGTATGCACCATAGAAAATGATTCCATCTGAAAATGTACAAGAGATTTGACAAAAAATGCATTTTAAGAAAATGACTCGAACCCTTCAAAGGTCGTGAAGGATGGAGACCAATATTTTGATTTTTTGAAACTTCACCCAAGGGTTTTCTCCAGAAAAGACAAAGCGTCATTTTTGTTTTTGTTCTCAGAACCCTGAAAGAATAACAGATATGCACCAGTAATAACATTTGTTACAAGATTCCAATAATGTATGCACAAATAATACATATATTCTTTTCAAAGAGACTTAAACAAAAATACCCTTCTGGAACAGATTTCAAATACCCTCAAAATCTGATGACATGTGGAGAATGATCAGAGAAGCATTATTTCCTTCACAAAAAAGACATTTTCCATGCAGATAGAAACAAAAATATATCACTGCTAGAGCCTATAATAGGTTTGTAACCGAAACCCTATCATTATGAACACTATAACAAAAAATAACTAGCTCTTTCAGAATACCCATCAAGTAGTAACGAAATGTAATCAAAATCTTATCATGCCATTCTGACTAAAAAAAAAACAACCCATTTGTGCATTTTTAGATTCAAATAAACAACAGTAATTGCCTTTCTTTTTAAGTTTAAAAACTTTCTTCAAGCAAGGAATAATAATACATGTTCATGGTGCAAGAAAGTCATATAAAACCCTAAGAGATTCGATGCCAATGTTCATAGTTACCCGGGTTTGTAACTACCTTACTCTTTCCTTGACAAAACTCAATCGACAACAACTTTCCATGCACTGAGGAATGCTTATGATGGAAAAAATAGCAAAAAAAAAATTCATAGTAGAGAGGAATCAACAACAGTTACAATTTCTTCATAGTGGCGGCTGGAGCAAGGGTTTCAACCCTTAACAAAAGAATGATCAAAATGAGTTTTCCCTAATCCATTCATTTCCCCAAGACAATCAATGTCAAAGCCAAAAAACAATGATGTCTGAAGTTCAAAAGGATAAGCATGTGTTTTTACAAAAAAATATTATGATTTCAAATCTACAGTCAAAGCCATTTACTCTGAATGTCAACAATATCATTAGCTTCACATCAACATGTCGATTTCACATTATTACCTAAGACTTTTCCAACAAGTATAATGATAAATGATGGCTGCCATGTCAATTAGAAATGCCCTCTTCACAAGTTTGAATGCCTTTTACCAATGTAGTCAAAGTCACGTGTATTGATAAAGTGGTCGATAGAAAAATAGTACTTCCTAATAATCGATTGCCATGAGATTAATGACCAAAATAAAATACATGCTCAAGGCAGTGTGTCAACCTTAATATTCTAAAGAGAAATCACCATTTTAGGCCGATAGAATAGTCACTTTCATGTGACTTTTAAATGATCCATTCTTTCATGATATGCCAAGAGACCAATATGACATCAAGCCAATATGAAACATAATTCCTTTGCGAATGCAATGTGACTGCTAAATTTATTTTGATATAAATCAAGATTCATAAAATCCCAATGATCAACCTGATAAACATCAACTGAAACCATATTGCCATAAGAATTACCTTTATGAAGTTGATAATCACAACTATGATGTTGTCCAATACCTTGCAACTATGTATGATTTATGATTCCACGAATCAAATGTTATCTCGATGAAAATGAATCTACTAGTGTGAGTATGTCACAATGACTTGTAAACATGTTGAATATACCTGTGGCTATCATGATAGCAAAGACACATATTTGAAGCTTATGCATGTCCTGACATAAAGAACACCATGTCAATTTTCAATACCATCAAGTAAAGAACTGAAACTGAAAGAGCATGCCATGCACCAAGAGTATCACCATATGATCCAATAGTAAACATCAAGAGCCAATATATCATGAAAATCCTGAGTCACCATAAATATGAATACCAAAAACAAAGCCTCTGAATGAATATCTGAGATACCAAAGAGCATGCCAACTGATTTTGTCATCAAGGACAACCAAAGACAACTGAGAAGTCAAAAAACTCCCCCTTTTTCCTTGATGGAAAAACACAAATTACTCTCCCCCTTTTTTCCTCAATGACAAAGAAAAAACAATGCAACCACAACTGAGAAGCCAACAAAGAACTGTATGAACCAACTACAAGTAAAACAATAAGAGAAACAAACTGAAAATATAAGAGAGCTAGAAATGAGAGCATATAGAAACAAGCCCCCCTACAAATAAGCTCTATACAAAAATGTCTCAAAACTGGCATCATTACTCCATTTCTCAAACAACACTGTCAGTACACGTTGTCATAATTTGAGAAAACTAGGAAGATAAGAGCACTACCAAATAATCCAAATGGGTCATTGAAAACACTTTCAATCCATTTCAAGCACACTATAAATTCACCACTCCCATTTTAAAACCATATTGAAGATGTGCAAAGACTCGAATCTAATTAATAACACAATAATAAAACACTTTCCACTGCATACCAGTGATCTAGAAATCCATTATCTAACTGCCCCGAGTCTCTGAATCTTTAATCTTCAATGTACCTTAGATTATCTATCTTTTGAAATGATATAGATGATCACATAACTGCACCTCATGAATCACAACAATATCATGAAATCATGACAACTCAATTTTATAATGTACACAACTCAAAGAAACACAACTATTCAAGTAGTTCTAGATGAAGCTCTAATTAAACAACACCACACTACACATTATAAGCATAAATTTTTGAATACCATGAAGGATGTGAAAATTTTCATCTGAATCTCATAAAATGACAAATATCAAACTTCTTTAGACATCATATCATGCCAGAACCAACAAAGTACTATCACCTGCAAGCTAAAAGACTATGAAAACTTTGAACTGCCAAGTAATAGCAAAGCACTGCTAGACCAAAAAAACTATTTCATTATCAAAGTATTATCTTTTATGAAATTTGTGAAATTGATAACAAAAATCATGTATACCATACTGTCAACATACTAAAGAATATGTCATAGATAGGCAATATACAAATCATTTTCACTATGTCCCTGCAACAATCATCAATACTTGTATTCCAACCATGAAATGTTATGGTCAACTTCCAAGCACAGCATTGCAAAACTCAATTTCAAGCAACATTCATTGTCATTGTCCTTTCAGCTAGTTGCCACTATCGTTACATGCCATAAACTGTACTAAGATTTTAAACTATTAATAGTTCACTGTCTTATCATGCTTTGTCATTGAAACTTCACTCATATAAGTTAAACCAAGCATTATAATATGTGCACAACAAGTAACTTTCAAGCATGATATCAAAGTGTTAAGCAATGATGAGACTAATCAATCAAGATAACAAGCTTTAATGATAAATAAAAAGAATGAATACTGCTTCACAGTCCAAGCCACCATTATCTCATGGAAATATATTGACATTAGCTAACTCATGCACCTTCTGAGAAACACAAACCATTGAAGTTATTAAACCACTATTTCTATCAATCACAGGCAAAGATTATTGTACCCGTTGTCATTGTCATTATGCTGCAGCAAAGCAAAGCTAATAACAAACTTTCCACAAATGGCATAAAGCGTTATTGAGTTTCAAGCATCCTTCACATATATTTATTGTGTTTTTACCATGGTAACTTTCAAAGAAACATAAAACATCCAATGCAACTCCAGTAGAAATATGAGGAACTATCATCCACCAGTATGAAGATCTGTATGAACCATAACAATATGATTGTTATCATTAATTCATTATCACTGTTCTTGGATACTAGTTCAACCACGATTGAAAAAGCTTATTCCACTACATCCTAAGACTTCTTGGGGATAGAAAATAAAACATTGAATTATTCCCCCTAAAACCAAGCAGCCATTTAAATTCTAAGAGAAGATCCTTGTGCATCATGCACAAGACTAAGTCCTTCCTTCTCCTTTCATTGCTTTCTTCTCCAAACCCTTAGTGATCCATTTCTAGATGATTTCTCCCTGCAAAACCTTTCTTTATGACCAAATACATTACACCTATAGCAAATAACTGGATATTTGCACTCTCTTACATCATCTTTTAGAGACAATCTATCACAATCTCTTGCAATATGACCTGACTGACTACACCTAAAGCATGTGACAATACCATAGTTCTTTTGCCAATCATTTTTCTTCACTTCATTCCAACATTCGGATGATCTATGACCATATTCAAAACAAGAATAGCAATAAATTGAAAAAGAACAACTATACTTCATCACTTTACCTTGATTATTGGCATTACCAGATGTGTCAAGAAGATTGTAAACATTTCCTTCAGTCCTTCTTCCAGCTGCAATAACCTTTCCAAGCTTGTTTTTAATCACATCCATGTGAAGTGAACATAAAATGATAACCACTATCACAAATTTGACTAACACTTAGAAGATTGTGTTTTAGACCTTCCACATAGTACACATTGTATATAGGAGTGTCCTCATTTAGAATAAGTGGACCTCTACCTTTAATTTGTATACCAAAATTATCACCAAACTTCACATATCCGCCTACATAATCTTCAATTTTGATGAATTTATACTTGTCACCTATCATGTGGTTAGAAAAACCATTGTCTAGGACCCATAAGTCCTTTTTCCTAGAATGAAAAGTAGTTTGGACTAACATAGTTTGCTCTATGTTTTTGACATTCTTAGGTTTCCGAACCATTTTGGTCTTCTGCTATTTATTTTGTAGATCAGCTTTGCACTGCTTAAGAGAATGACCCAAAGTATTGCATTTAAAGTGTCTGATCTATTTAGCAAAACCAAATTATTGCTTATGACCAAACCTAGGTATTCTAGGATTCATAAGCCTACAAGAGCTAACTTTATGGCCAAATTTGTTGCAGAAAAAACAATACCCATAAAAGAAAAGGTTAAATTTGTACGATATTTTGTTATTCCTAAAAGGATGAACATGATTCTTATCAAAATCAAGATGATTTGATTCGTAACTTTTGTTTGCAGCAACATCTTTTTGCTTTGCATCATCATTTGAACATTCACCCTTCTCAAACCCAATACCAGTTTTATCCTTATTCAATTTTTGCTTGCTAAGCATGTCATTCAGTTTTAAAGTACTCTCCTACTTTTCAATGGTCTTCCTAAGATCAGCAATTTCATGTTCAAGTCTTTGTATTTCTTGATCTTTATGACTTATACCAACACGAAGACAATCCTCAACTCTCTTGGCTTCTTCAAGTTGAGTCTTCAAATAGACTATTTCTTGATTTGAAGTTTGTTCTTGAGCAAGAATTTTCTTTTTGAGTTTTCTAATTTCTTTTAAAGCCCATTTAAGTTCACCTTTTAGATCTAATTCACCATCTTCATTATCATTGTTGTTTATATCTTCTAGCTGAATTATTTCAGCCATGAATAATGTTTCATCTTCTTCAACTAAAGAATCTTCAGATTCAGTGTTTGTTTCATCTTTACTAAATAGACTCTTCTTCTTTTTGAAGTTGAATTTTCGATTAGGTTTATAGGCCTTTTCTTAGGTTGTTTTTCAGATTTCTCATTGTCACTGTTTTGATCACCATAAGGACACTTTGCAGCAAAGTGGCCTATTTTTCCACAGTTAAAACAGTTAAAGAGAAGTTTTCCCTTATATTTTCCAGATCCCTTCTTAAGCTTTCTAACAAAATGGGATTCTTTAGAATCAAAAAATTCTGACTCACTAACGACACCTTTTTCTTTCTTTTCAATGTTAAAGGGAGTTTCTTTTCTTGTTGAATTGTTTTTACTTATTCTCATTTCATAGGCAGTCAGAGTACCTTGTAAACTATCTAAGGTAAGCTAGTCAAAATGCTTCTTTTCTTCAAGAGTAGAAACCTTAGCTTCAAATTTAGGCAGTAAGGTTCTAATGACCTTAGTTACTACATTAAATTCTTTTACTTCTTTTCCTAGCGCTTTCATAGCATTGATAACTTCATCAATTCTCAAGAAGTAATCAGCCACATTTTCGTCATCCCTCATTTTTATTTCCTCAAACATATGTTTTAGAGTGAGGACTTTTGAATGTTTAACTTTTTCATTTCCTTGATAAACGGTTTCAAGTTTATCCTGAATTTCCTTAGCAAAACTGCAATGCATGACTTTAATAAAGACATATTTAGTTAATGCACACAAGACAGCATGTTTTTCTCTAGCATTAGTTTCATACTTTTTATTTTCATCAGCAGTTGTGGGTAATGTGGTTAGTACAGTGTACCCATTTAATACTATGCTCCACACATCGAAATCAATAGAAATTAGATATGTTCCCATTTTGATTTTCCAGAATACATAATTCATTCCATCAAATAATGGAGCTCTAGTCACGGATGTGCCTTCATGAGCTTGAGACATTTTAAACAAACTCCAAGACCAAAATCAATCCTAGGTTGTTTAGACCTATCAGAGGACCCTGTGCTCTAATACCAATTGTTGGAGTGAAAATGACATTGAGAGGGGAGGGGTGAATCAATGTCTTAACATATTTTGCCATTTTTTAGAAAATAAACCATAGCACACATTTGTTCTCAATATTTCAATGATAAGTACATTCATGAGTTGCATGTAATCATTCATAAACTAAAATGAGAAATGTAATTGCAAAACAATGAACAATAAATCATTCTCATAGTAAAGCAGTGAAACCACAAATGAACAATGAGACACAAGATTTTTTTAGTGGAAAACCCTCCTGGGGTAGAAAAACCACTCCTAACTGCTTCCTTTCAAGCTCTTATTTGAAAATCACTATTAACAATGCCTTATAGGCTAATTTCTAAGAACCAACTCAAGGAGCACCAATCCCTCATTGAGATACACCAATCTCAAGGAGCACCAACCACTTTTCAGATTACAGAAAAACAATAACACAAAGGATCTATGTGTTTTCCAGATAAACTCATAGAACCCCACACCCTTAATCTATCTAATACTCTAAAGATTCAAAACAATGGATCCCTAAAATATTAAATAAACTAAGTTTGCATCTTTGCTTTGCATCATATTTTCTATTTTGTATTACAGAGCCTTTTCAATTTTTTCTTTCTGATATAGCAACAAGTTACAATCTCATCAACTTCAAAATGTATCTCTTCTATCTTTTGAACCTTCAACAGAGGTTTTTAGATAGGACTAATATTTTGTCAGTTATCTTTCAAGATTCCCAAAAATACAATGAAGTATGCACCATAGAAAATGATTCCATCTGACAATGTAGAAGAGATTTGACATAAAATTCATTTTAAGAAAATGACTATGAACCCTTCAAAGGTCGTGAACGATGGAGACCAATATTTTGATTTTTTGAAACTTCACCCAAGGGTTTTCTCCAGAAAAGACAAAGTGTCATTTTTGTTTTTGTTCTCAGAACCCTGAAAGAATAACAGATCTGCACCGATAATAACATTTGTTACAAGATTCCAATAACGTATGCACAAATAATACACATTTCCTTTTCGAAGAGACTTAAACAAAAATACCCTTCTGGAACAAATTTCAAATACCCTCAAAATCTGATGACATGTGGAGAATGATCAAAGAAGCATTATTTCCTTCACAAAAAAGACATTTTCCATGCAAATAGAAACACAAATATATCACTGCTAGAGCCTATAATAGGTTTGTAATCAGAACCCTATCATTATGAACACTATAACAAAAAATAACCAGCTCTTTCATAATACCCATCAAGGAGTAACAAAATGTAACCGAAATCTTATCATGTCATTCTGACTCAAAAAACAACAACCCATTTGTGCATTTTTAGATTCGAATAAACAACAGTAATTGCCTTTCTTTTTAAGTTTAAAAACTTTCTTCAAGCAAGGAATAATAATACATGTTCATGGTGCAAGAAAGTCATATAAAACCCTAAGAGATTCGATGCCAATGTTCATAGTTGCCCGGGTTTGTAACTACCTTACTCTTTCCTTGACAAAACTCAATCGACAACAACTTTCCATGCACTGAGGAATGCTTATGATCACAAAAAAAGAAGAGAAAAAATTCACAGCAGAGAGGAATCAACAATAGTTACAATTTCTTCATGGCAGTGGCTGGAGCAAGGGTTTCAACCCTTAACAAAAGAATGATCAAAATGAGTTTTCCCTAATCCATTCATTTCTCCAAGACAATCAATGTCAAAGCTAAAACACAATGATGTTTGAATTCTGAAAGGATAAGCATGTGTTTTTACCAAAAATTATTATGATTTCAAATCTACAGTCAAAGCCATTTACACCGAATGCTGACAATATCATTAGCTTCACATCAACATGTCGATTTCACATTATTACCTAAGACTTTTCTGACAAGTACAATGATAAATTATGGCTTCCATGTCAATTAGAAATGCCCTCTTCACAAGTTCAAATTCCTTTTACCAACATATTCAAAGTCATGTGTTTTGATAAAGTGGCCGATAGAAAAACAATACTTCCTAATAATCAATTGCCATGAGATTAATGACCAAAATAAAATATATGCTCAAGGCAGGGTGTCGGCCTTAATATTCTAAAGAGAAATCACCATTTTAGGCTGATAGAATAGTCACTTTCATGTGAATTTTAAATGAGCCATTCTTTCATGATATGCCAAGAGACCAATATGACATCAAGCCAATATGAAACATAATTCCTTTGCCAATGCAATGTGACTGCTAAATTTATTTTGATATAAATCAAGATTCATAAAATCCCAATGATCAACCTGATAAACATCAACTGAAACCATATTTCCATAAGTATTACCTTTATGAAGTTGATAATCACAACTATGATGTTGTCCAATACCTTGCAACTATGTATGATTTATGATTCCATGAATCAAATGTTATCTCGCTGAAAATGAATCTGCTAGTGTGAGTATGTCACAATGACTTGTAAACATGTTGAATATACCTTTGGCTATCATGATAGCAAAGACACATATTTGAAGCTTATGCATGTCCTGACATAAAGAACACCATGTCAAATGTCAGTACCATCAAGTAAAGAACTGAAACTAAAAGAGCATGCCATGAACCAGGAGTATCACCATATGATCCAACAGTAAACATCAAGAGCCAATATATCATGAAAATCCCGAGTCACCATAAACATGAATACCAAAAACAAAGCCTCTGAATGAATATTTGAGATACCAAAGAGCATGCCAACTGATTTTGTCATCAAGGACAACCAAAGACAATTGACAAGTCAAAAAAATCCCCCTTTTTCCTTGATGGAAAAACACAAATTACTCTGCCCCTTTTTGCCTCAATGACAAAGAAAAAGAAATGCAACCACAACTGAGAAGTCAACAATGCATTCATAGTCAACACCCAAGTCAGATTTACAGTATCTGTACACATAAAAATGGTAAATGCAGTTGTGTACTCACATCAATAGCAACTATACTTCACCTCAGTCAACTTAGCCTAGCAATATGGTGATCACAAAGTGTGAAGAGGAAAAAATCATCAATAAATCATCAACGCTAGAGTTAATTATGCCCCTATAGGCTAGGGGTGACCTTGAATTTAAAGGCTCGAATTCAGTTGTTAATGCTTGCAAAGTCAGCCATCTTCTTTGGATTTTTGCTAGCTTTCCAGTAAGTCATGAAGTGAATCCATCTGATTTGTCAAACATTAGCAAATGACGTCAGATGCAAAAGATGTTGAAGGTCAACAAACATCCAAAATGGCAGTCTTTTACAGAAATTGTGCCCTTATAGCCCAGGGGCGCCCAACAATGAAGCCTATGAGGATTCAATTTTTGAGTTTGCTATCTCTAGGTGATCTCTTCATATTTATCCTAGCTTCGAGATGAGACTAAGGACCAATTCATAAGGTACATCAGATGATCATAGCTATTGATCCAATGAGCATGTAAAATAGAGGATAAAATGAAAGTCAAAATGTCAAATGTACCTCTGCAAACCAAGGGTGCCAAGCCTTTTGGTCAATCAGATGAGATTTTCACAACTATCTTCTTTAAGAGATCTGCTCAAAATCCTTTTAGATATGTGATGAATCCAACAGTCAATTCTCGAGACATGTCAAATGCCCGTAAATGAAGATCAAGCGTAAAACATTTAAAGTGAAGGCAAGTTGAAAAACCTAGAAATTTGGCTAAGTGTTGAGAAAAATGCACCCTCCTTGGAAAAGGCACCCAAATTTTTGGGGCCTTATATGCAGTCTTCTGGCTTTGTAACTCCTAGGATCATCTCTCCAGAGTTGTTCAGTCTCCACAATGATATCATCAACATGAACGTCAGAGCCATCCAGCTCCTGGCAGCGAGAGTCAAACTAGAGCATTTCATCAAAGGTTACAAATTGAAAAATGTATCTCAAAAACCTAATTATGCCCCTATAGTCCAGGGGTGCCCTTGAATTTGAGCATCATAAACCAACTGTCATACATTGCAATACCAGTCATTCTTTGCATAATTGAACTAGTTCTTCGTTCCATATCTCGACGTGTTATGGGAATCACCAATCACTTGCAGTTGCAAATTGAAGCACAGAGGGTCAAATTGAAGAGGTTGAAAAAACATTCAAAAAATGGTTGTCTGGTGGAAAAAGAACCCTTTTAGCAAAAGGTGCCCAAAATTTCAAGCTATCAGAACTAATTTTTGTGGTTTGCAGCTCCCAACAACATCTCTTCAGATTTGATCCATCTTCGCGATGTCAGCTAAGCTTCAAGATCAACCAATCATCTAGAATTTAGGGTCAAACAGAGGTATTTTTTCACAACGGAAGTTGAAAATCTTTTAAAATTTTCTAACACTCTCAAGCTTGGGTGCCAAAAGTCAAAGTTTGACTGTTTAACCATCAATTATGATTTTTGAATGGTTCCTCTTGCATATGGCATCCTGAATTTATAGGAAGACTTCAATTATTGATGCATGCATGAGGATTAACTCAATTAGGGTTGGCACACCCACCCAACTGGCACTACCACCTCCAAAATGCTTATTTTTCAAACTTAGGCATCACAACTTCATTATTTCTTGTAGGTTGAAGCTAAAATCAGCTATTTTCTCTCCAATGCCTTTTGAAGGATCAAACAAAGGCCATTTTTTAGTGTTCTTTGAAATTATTTGTTCAAGTGGCACCGAGGAATATTTTGCATGCTTCATCTTTTCAACACATGCTTGGCAGAATTCATTAGATTGGGTAGAAGGAGGCAATTTTCTTGAAGATTGATAGAGGCATAATATAATTTCTATCTTTTCCACCTCACATTTCTTCTATCCTTGTCTTAGGTTTTCTCTCGCATGGCCAAGTAAATGACAAGTTTTCACAATTCTGCTCATCTGGGTTTGTTCAGTACAGTGTTGACAACAAAACCCATGTGCCAATTTTTTTTTGAGAAAATTGCCCTTGCTACCCCCTATTTTTAAGGTTTCTAGAAAAAGTCATCATTTCAAAAAATGAAGAATCTAGGTTTGATTAGCTCGCATGCACCAATAAAATCCATATGTCAATTTTTTCTGGGAAAAATAGCCCCTGGTGCCCCTACAACCCCTAGAGCTTCTATTACTGAAAAGCTCTTGCATGCCTCAAAAAAGTCACTTTTTTTGAATTTTTGATAATTTGGGTTGGTCTATAAATACATTGTCTACAAAACCCATATCTCAAAAAAAATCAAAAAATTTGCCCCTCGGCAAGCTATTTTAAGCCTCACGCTAAAAGTTGTCAAAACATATCCATGTTTACAATCAATGGTCTAGTTTTTCAGTATGTAGTTCACTTATACTGAATTCAAGACCAAATCAGTCTTGATTCATGATTTCATTAAAAAAACTAATACTAATTTGCATCAAGTGGATGCGGAGGTTAACTTGAACGCTTCAGAAATAGACCAAAACACACTTTAGAACATCGAGAAATCTAGATTTCTCAAAGCAGCCTCATTTCCCATATCAGCACAGTGTATAGAGTTCATAATTGCTTATGTAAGTCATTAAAACCCTATTGCATGAGAAATTCAATTAGTGGATGGGCAAATGATATGCAGTCTCAAACCTAGAGACATCGAGAAGTGCTTCAGTATTCCTCCAAATACAAGTAATTTGGTCATATCCATGGAGGAGCATCAAAAGGTGTTCAATTCTGAAAGGGAAAAATGTCAGAGAAGAATGGCAGAGAGATGGCTCAAATCAAAAAGAACTAATTTTCCAAAGAATGTGGGTCATGGAGAGTTTAGAGATGAACACATGGTTATAATCACCCTACTCAACTGGGTCACCAGTCAAGCAGATGCCAACAAGTTTCAGCCTTGGATGTATTACATCATGGCTCAACTTTTCAATAATAAGGAACATTATGAATGGGCTTCTTTTATCAACGATGTTATCCACAAGCAGATGACCGATTTCTTCGTTGCTCATGAATTCTACATGTGTTCATACCTCAAGTATCTGATAGCCTTCCAAGGCCAGTTTACAGGGTTGAATATTGTGGGAATTCTAAGTGTACAAAAAGTTCATTAGTATTACTCGCAGCTTGAATTCACACAAGCAAAGAGACACTTCAAGTGAGTGTATGAATCATTCCTAATGTACATAGTGAGGAATCTTGATTGTGAGTTACATGTGTGTATTTCAGTAGAAGCCAAATCAACGATGGTAGATTGGGTGAATTAGTTCATCCAGTTCCCTACTTTTACCTATATTTGTGTGTATGGATACTCTGGTCATCTAGCCATGTTACCCTATTATCCATTGGATAAGGTGGTCTTCATTGAGTTTCTATGGCAGTTGCATGAGGTCCACTCCTATCTGTGCAACAAATGCAAGAAAACTGCCACTTTTCCATTTCATATGGGGATTTACAGGTGTAGGTCAGTAGCTGACGCCAAGGCTATGAGCCATAAGATGACGAGACTTAACCTTAAGTATCTCATCAAAAGATTCTCATATGACCCTTGGGGTCATTTTTCAATACACCTTGGCAATATTTCTTCACACAAACCTTTTATGGAAGACTATTGGTCCAACTGTGAGGATGAGTTTGAGGTGCGAAGGCGCAACTATAATAGGTTCAACCTTTCACAAATTGTTGATTTTATGTTAGAGGATGTGGAAGGGTTATCAGATGATGATGGGGATGTCACACTTCCTCAATTCTTCAAATATCAAGTTGACATGCAGCCACTTCCAACCATTGATTGGTATGCCAGAGAAATCACATCTATTAAGGAAATAACAAGCAGAGTTGTGAGAAACAACATACTTTACTTGGATAGCCAGAAGACAAAGAAGGTAGCCATACCAAACATAGAGCCTCCACCAGTTTCTACTTCACTACCTTCCATGTCAAGATCAAAACCCAGACAAAAGACATGGAGTAACCCTCCTAAAGGAAGCATAATGTAAGGGAATACAAAGGGGAAAATGCTAATTGCCAATATAAACCAACAAGAACTACCTATGCAGATAGTCACAGATACAATTGAGAACATTCTAGAAATAGAAGTAGAGCCTCCCATTCTATCACCACCACAATAGTCTCTAGTTCACATCAGCTTGGAGCCAAACTCTCCACAACATAGAAATGCTTCAATGCATTCTCACTCATGAGGAGTTCCTAGGACTAGCACCAATCCTTCCAACGAGATTAGTCGAGATTCGTCTTGGCTTGAGAATCTCATGTGGAAAGGAATGCTAACAAAGAAATTATTGAGATCGCTACACCACCAAAGGATAAAAATTTGGACGAAGTAGAAGTTGATGAATTCACTTTGATAAAGATCAACCCTAGAAAACGCACATGCCAAGAAGATGTGGATTTCCTCAAAGTTGCGACGGAAAACATAAAGGAGAGAGTGATAAAGGATGGTGAAGATAAAGCAACCCTCAAGGCCGAAAACCAACAACTTCGCCAATTTATCTCCAACCTTATGTACAACACTAAAAATTTCACTGCCTTGCTCCCGCAGATGTTAGAGTTGCTAGCAAAACAAAATTAGCTAAGTCAGTTGGTTGTATATGGGAAGCACTTGAAAGACTGGGAAGAAGAGTTTGTCACAAGGGGATGCTTCATACTTTTAGAGTTGTAATAGTTGAGGTACAATACCCATGAACTTCGCTTACAGATTCAAGAGTCAAAGCAAGACATAGTGATTAACAAAGCACATAATGAGAACATGATCTCTCACTTGAGGATGGAATATGACTCGGTCATTACAGAAGAGGATAAGAAAGTGGTTTTTACTTTGAGAGAACAAATCTTCAAGGTAAAAACACTTGAGACAATTTTTGCAAAATTGATCGAGAGAAAAGAAAAGGTGGCAAGTGCGATCTAGTTCATAAGAATTTTTGTGTCACAATTCCCTTGCCAATATCAGTGTGAGGATGGTGAATACATTGAGCTCGCCGATGTGCAATCAGAGTTTACAAAACTCATCCATAGCATTTTCAACGGTTATTCAGTTGGTTGTAAGTTGAGTCAATTTTCAGCCATGACAACACAATTTGATGAGGTGACCAAGAGTGGAAGAGAACTATAGAGTCAAATCACATATGGTGAAGAGATTTTGCGAAGACATCAAGCACTTTAGAGGAGTATCAGTGCTCTGGATGATGTTGAAATTAACAACTTGTTGGAGGATTTGATTGCTCGTGATTGAGGCCAATGAACTACTAGTCATCAACATCCCACCTTTCCAAGATAGACATTAGACACAATAGTTAACTTGATGCCTCTTTCCAAGTCAACTTGTTATCCCACCTTTTGTGCATGTCTATTTTGGAGTCACCTATGTACATTTGGAGTTCTAGTTTAGTTTAGAACCAATTAACTAAGGTAGTTTTTCTAGTTAACTGTTAAGTTACATACATTTAGAATTAGGAATAAATCTTGCATGCTAGCAAGAACTAATGTTAACTCAAGGAGATTTTAGGGTTCCCTACTTCTTTGAGCTTCTATAAATAAGAGCAAGCTTTCTCATTATTTCTTTAAATTTTTCTTGTGATAACAAATTTTTGTGCCACCTTGCTTTCAATATTGCTATAGTGTCAAAAAATGTCATCGTGTACATTTTTACACTTAATTTAGGAATAATTAATGATGAATTAGACTTAATGTCGCATTGATCTAGTGTTGTGAGGTGTTTTACACTTCCACATTAGGTCTTGGGGCCTTTCTAAGCTAAATTAACTTAACTTTGCCTTAATTTAGTGTTGTAAAGTGTATTTATTTACACCTTCACATTGAATTTTGGGCCCTCTTACATTTATGACCTTCTAATAGGCCCTTATGACACTATATTGTGCATCCCAAGGTAGATTTCAATCAAAAACCTGACAAGATCAACATATAAACTTAATTTACACACTCCTCGACACTTTAGCACTCAAAATAGGCCCTGTGGGACCCATTCACCATAGATGGCAAATGAGTCCCATTTTGCCTATTTTCAAGGTTTTAAGTGAGAGAATTTGGTTTTAAGTTTAAATTTCTTTTATGTCAACCTTTGGGATCAAATAAATAGTCATTTGAGTGCATTGCCTATATAAACAAGATTTCAAATCATTATTTCAACAAGCCTACATGATATCAAGTCAAGCAAGCAAGAGTTAAGCATTCCAAGACTTTACAACATCATCAATAGAGCATTCAAGATCATTTCTAAGGCATTCAAGGGAAAAAGTATTCATCCATTGTTACAAAAATTCAAGATCCATCATCATGTCAAGCATATCAAGCATCAAGCATGTTATTGAGCTAGTGTTGTGATGTAGCATTGAAGATCCAAGATCAAGCATTGTTTTACATCTATTGTCAAGATCATGATCTACAACCTTCATGGCCATTTCATGTTAAGTTGTATATTTACAAGACATCACTTATAAGACATCATCTAAGATATCATTTTTTATGTTTCATATCCTATGTTTCATGTTTCATGTCCTTGTTTCAGTGTTTCATCATTTGGTTTAACTACCTAAAAGGGGTTTGAGCAAGGCAAACCCCTATTCACTAACAATCAATAAGTTTTTCTCCTCTTTACATGTGTGATTGTAGATCTAGGTGTCTTGGAGCTTGAAATATCATTGAAGATTAGGTTACAAGATTGTTGGAGTTGTCTCCCCATTTGTAAGGTCATAATCTTCACTAAAAGGTCACCTATAGCCCTGAAATTAAAGTTTCAGATGCAGAAACTTGAAGAAGTAGATTGAGCAGACTGAGAAGAACAGATTCAGAATTTGAATTCCCAAAAAATTGGAATGAGACTAATTCACCACAAGTGGAAAATGAGTCCCATTGTAGGTTTTTTTCAAATATTTTTGTAGATTCATATACCCTTTTTCCCGAAACTTGTTAATGTGCAAAAATCCAGATCTGAGACTGATTCGCCCAGAATGGTGAATGAGTCCCACTAGGTCAAAAATTTAGAATTTCCACCATTTCAGAGTTCCTTCCAATCATCTTCAGATTCCTAGGTGCACATATTTCATTTCACAACTTTTTATTTTGATTTATATACAATTTTAAGTCATTTAGTTCAAGTTTGCATCATATTAGGGTTTTGCGTTTCATCTTGCATGTCATTGTATTTTTCAAGTTTAAACTTGGTGGTGAACCCCTCTTGTAATCTAAAATCATACCCCGGGATACCCTATCATTAGATCTCTTCCTCTATTCTTCATTGGATTGAGATCACTAAGGTTTCCTTGAATGTATCAAGTGTGAAATAGGAACCCTATCCTTGTGCTCTATTCCACCAAGGTGGGGAGTACTATTTTCGTTACTATAATTGCTATTTAGTATTGGTTCACATTAAGAACAAGATTGTATGTTTGTTTCATCATGCAAATCCTTGTTCAGTTTATTGTTCAATGTCATGTTATAAAGCTGGTTTGATCGTCTATTGTGTGTTTGTTTCATCATGCATTTTTCTGTCCTAGATGTGCTAGTGTAATCTTTGATTGAAGTTGAGATAATAAATTTAGGAGAGTAATGTGCCTTTGATCTAAAATTCTCAAAGTCTTTCATGTTTTTTGTTTCATAATATTTGTTTCGCCTTACACCTCATATAGAGTGTTCCTCTTCATTGGGAATTTAGAGATGAGGATTATCACTTATTGTTGTTTCTAGTAATCTATATTTCAGCTTACACCTCAGATAGAGTGTTTCACCTCCTTGAGAATCCTGAGATCTAGCTTTTTGTTTTATGTTGTTTCCAGTAATCTTCTTTTTCAACCTACACCTCAGATAAAGTGTTTCACCTCCTTGGGAATCCTGAGAACTAGCTTATCATTTCATGTTTGTTTCCAATAACCTTTATTTCATCCTACACCTCGGATAGAGTGCTTTGCCTCCTTGGGAATCCTAAGATAGAGTTTATCGTCAACCGTTCCCAATTGCTCCTAACTCACTTTTCTTTGATTTTACTTAAGGAGATAGGGTAGTTATAGCTTTAGCTTAGTTGTAGTTAATATCTGCAACATCTAGAGAAAACCTTAGCTACAATGTATTCAGTTTTATAACCTTGTGCCTCTACTAGCTAAGTAAAAAAGATAGGAATTTAGATTACTTTACTTTTTATGCAAAATAGTAAAAGAGGGAGCTTCCCCTCCTAATTTCAAGAGAAATTCATCTGTGCATAGATGTATGTTTCCAATACACACTCTAAAGGTGTGAATTGAAATTCCAACAGTTTTCTAGTGCCCACTGTGGGGCACGAGGCATAAAAATTCATAGAGAAAAGCTCAACGCTTTTATGTCACATGAATGACCATTTGGCATCCTCTTGTTCCAGTACAACAACCAGGTCTCACACCTACCATCATTCAATCAAATTTTATACTAATTCAAGGGGATAAAATGGACATCATCAATAGCTTATGAAGTTTCATCTTTTACAATAATACATCATCTGCTCAGTGGAGAAACACAACTACTACTCTGGACGAGGAAGAAGAAAAGGTTGATCTTGCAGTCGGAAGGCCAGTTTTACAACCTCCTACGTGGCAATAATTCATCCTGGCTTACCAAGTATACATAAGGAGGAGAAATAATCCTCTCGTTCAAGAATAAGTTTCAATCTTCCAAGAGGTTCCTGATCATTTCCAAGAAGAACCTCAAGCTCAAGCAATGGGTGACAATAACAACGACGTTAATAGTTGAAATGGGAGAAATCCTAGATGTGTAGCCCCATTACCTTGGGGTGATAACATTGGGTCATTGGCCTTGCAAGGACACCATGAATTTCCTAAAGGTTCAAGAAAACACTTCCCAAGATTTCATGGCGACGGGGCTCGTCACCCCGATCAGCATATCTTAGCATCCATAGCGGCTTGCTCCATTTTGCATGTATCACACAAAGATATTGTTGTTTGTCTCTTTGTTGATAGCCTTGAGGAAAATTTTGTAGAGTGGTTTAATCATCTACAACCAGGCATCATCACAAGATGGCCAGTCACGAGCAAGAAATTCTTGGCGAGATTCAAGACCGTCGAAGACAATTATCAACTATTTGCATGACTCTTGACCTCAAAGATGGAGCCAACTAAACTGATGAGAGAATTCATGACAAGGTTCAACTACCTCATCACACACCCTTCCCATACACTTAATCCATCATATGAGATCTTGATGAGCAACTTCATAAATTCTCTCCCATCAAAGATAGCATCTTTTTAAAAATCAGGCCATGAAGTGGACTTAAAACTTACACAAGAGAAAGCTATTGAGATCGAAGACAATATGGTCACATCAAGAAAGATGAAGACTGATGTCATCATACCGCTTGTTCAAGCATCTGTAGATCCACTGCTACAAAAGGTAGCCAATGAGGTGACTATCCTCAAAAGACATTCACCCACTCAAGGGCAACAAGAATTTCCTACACCAGCATTGTATCAACCTCAACAACCATACTAGATGAAGAGGAATAACTTTTAGTTGTTCAACAACTACAAATCAAGGTTTCTAGTAGCACAACCAAGACAACCTGTTGATACTAAGAAGTCTACAACTTTTTTCTCTTTCTATGACACTGATGCACACATTCGATCCACATGTCTGGAGAATCTGAGAATAAACCAGATCATGGGATACACTGATATTGTTCCAAGTTCAAGTTTTGTACCTTCACCAAGTCTAAATTTTTTCTTACCACAAACAAAAAACTTTGAAGGCGACTTCGCAATGAGGTACTTCGATAGAGAATCATCAATGAAGAAGAAGAAGAAAATACTGTCAGTACTCTCTCCTGGTGAATCATGAAAATATTTCATCACCCATGTTCACACATGCACATCACTTCAAAGAACAAAAAGAAGAAGAGGAAAAGCGAAAATTAAATGAAAAGGGAAAAGAAGTAGTTTCCACTTCTAACCCCAAGTCTTCACATGAGAACATCATGCCGATTTCTCAATATCCTTCTTCAAGAAACTTTGACATTGTGTCTTCCATGATAAAAATGAAGGTACAAATTTCACAACTGGAATATCTTCAAGATCATCCAGAGCAGTTGGATCAGATTCTCAAGGTCATAAAGAAGAAAGTTTCAATCCAACCTACATTGCTTGAGTCATCCGTACTAGTGGAAGACAAGTCAAATCCATTCTATATATCTTTGTATATAGGAGGTTTCAAACTCAACAACTGTATCATAGACTCAAAAGATTCAGACAATGTCATGCCCTTAAAAATCACGAATGTGTTGGGACTCTCGTGCACCCAAACTCATGATAAGTGTTACTCACTTGAATGAAAGCCAGTGTCATTCGACCAACTAAAAGATGCTCAAGTAAGGCTGGCATCTTGTCCAAAAAAGAAGACAATGATGACCATCTTGGTAGTTGATATTCCAACTATTTACAGGATGCTATTGAGTAGAAGCTTCTACAAGGATCTTAGAGGAGATATTTATTTGGATTGGTTGTTCGTGAAAATATTGTTGAAGAAAGGTAGTTTCAAGCTGAAACCTAAGGAAAAATCAAGATTCATTGTAGTAAAATCCCAAGACCCCCAAGCACAAGTGTTGTATCAAGACATGGGTCCTGGCACATATTTTATGATGTCTGAGGTAACTGAAGAAAGCCAAAAGTTTACACTCTCCTCAAGCACATCAAATTAAGATTCAAAGATGTGGACAATGCAGTTTGATGGAAGTTGCTCAACATCAGGTTCGAGAACAAGATTTGTCATCACTTCTCCTGAAGGACATCTATATCCTTTTGCATATCAGTTGTAGTTTGAACGCAACAAAAACATGGTGGAATACGAGGTGCTTCTACTAGGTCTCAAAAATGCAAAGGATATGGGAATCAAATTACTTAGAATCAAAGGAGACATAGAGTTGATCGTCAAGCAAATCAGAGATCAATTCCAAGTCAGAAAAGACCACCTTCAGTCTTATAGAAAAAGGGTGTGGAATGCCATCGACTGGTTCAAAACATTTGACATCAAGTATATTCCACACATAAACAATAGGAGAACAAATTCCTTCATTGTATCAACTACTTTATTCATGCCACATTCTGAATTTCATGAGAATACCTTCGCTATTGAGCTGATAGATAGGCTAGTTGTTCCTGATAATTCTGACAACTGGCAGGTCTTCGATAATGACGATGACATTGAAGAGTTTCCTTGGTCATGGGAGACAATTACAAATAATTATTCTTTGAATGTAGTTTTTCTCCTTTTAAAGAATCAATCACAAAAGACTCTAAAGTTACAGATTTAGGAATCATTCAATTGAAGGGAAATCAAATTCCCAAGGTTCTTGTTTCTTTAGAAAACATTTTTGACAAGCATGGTAGATATATTCAAGATCAAAATAATTTAGGTGATAGTACTTATGTTGAACACTATCAAGTGAACATTGGCACTGAGGACAAGCCTCATCTTGTTAACTTGGGCAAGTGTTATACTCCAGAAGAAAGTGAGAAGTTTATCTCCCTTTTCAAACAATATAAAGACGTTTTTGCCTAGTCTTATGAAGACTTGAAAGTCTTCAGATCCGTTGAATTGTCTCACACAATTCCTTTGAAGTTTGATGTCAAGCCCTTTAGGCAGAAGAAAATACATTACAATCCATAGATTCAAGACACTATCTATGTGGAAATTCAAAAAATGGTGGACTCCAAGATTATTTTTTGAATACATCATTCCACCTAGGTGTCAAACATAGTTCCTGTATACAAAAAGAATGGAGAAATTAGAATTTGCGTAGATTTAAGGAACCTGAATCAATCATCCATGAAAGACAATTATCCCTTATCGATCATGGAGCACACTTTGTAGATGCTCACCTATTTGGAAATGCTATTATTACTTGATGTGTTTTTTGGATATAATCAAATTATAGTGGCAAAGGAGGATTAAATCAAAATAGCTTCCACTACCCCATGGGGTGCATTTTCTTATGAGAGGATGCCTTTTTGCCTCATCAATGTAGGTGCAAATTTTCAAAGAGCCATGGATTTGGCTTTTGGGAATCTTAAAAGTAAACTCATAGTCGTCTACCTTAATGACCTTACTATTTTTTCAAACAAGAGACAAGATCACTTTTCACATCTCGTGAAAGTTTTTGAATGATACTAGTACCAAATTTTTTTATTGAATCCTAAAAATTATATCTTTGTGGTGATAGAGGGCAAGTTGCTTGGCCACATCGTCTCCAAAGAGGGAACTAGGATTGACCTGAATCGGGTGGATTCAATCAAGAACCTGTCTCTTCCAAAAAATAAAATAGGAGTGCATTCCTTCTTTAGTAAAGTCAATTTCATAAGAAGGTTTGTACCTAATTTCTCAGAGCTGACTAAGGAGATATCAACTATGATGAATAATATTTCCTCTTTCACGTGGACAGAAGAAGGCAAGAAAGCCTTTGTTAAAATAAAAGAATCCATTACTAATGCACCAATGTTGGTCCATCCTGACTTTGAGAAGGATTTCATCCTTTATTGTTATGCATCTGAACATACACTATCTACCATACTAACAAAAAAGTTGGATGAAGAAGGAGAATCTCTAATAGCTTTCATGAGCAGTAGCTTTAAAGATAGTGAATCATGCTATTCTAAAATTGAGAAGAATGCATATGCTATCGTTAGAGCTGTCAAGAATTTTAGATTATATATCTTGAACTCCCACACAATGGTGTTTGTCATTGATCCAATAGTAAAAAGTGTGTTGAATCAACAAGATATGGGCACAAAGAGAGCAAACTGGATTTCCAAGATTCAAGAATATGATTTGGAGATCAAGTCAACCAAGCTCATTCATGGGTGAGGTCTTTGTTTGTTGTTGGTAGAAGATGGTGATCTATCTTACCAAAGAAATGGCAAACCTAAACTTGAGATTGAAGAGGACCTTCCTATGGTCCTACTAGTTGAATCTACTAAGGAATGGTACATTGAGATATTATACTATTTAACTTATAAATAATGTCCACATCACATGGACAAACAACAGAAAAGAAATTTGAAGCTGAAAGCACAAAACTTTGTGCTTATGAATAATGTTTTGTACAAGCGTGGCCTTGATGGAACATTTATGTTATGTGTCGGTAAGGACCAACAATAGAGATTGTTAGAGGAATTTGATAGTGAAGCATGCAGTGGCCACTTCTCATCAAGAGTCATGACATTCAAGATCCTGCAAGCATAGTTCTATTGACCAACTATGTTTCCTGACACATACAAATGGGTGTACAAATGTCAAATGTGTCAGCAATTTGCTGGCAAACTCAAATTGGCAGTTATTCCACTCAGGCCAATGGTCATTGATGCTCCATTTCAATAATGGGGTATGGATTTTGTAGGTCCCATCAACCCGTGTTAGCAAAAGATTATTTCACCAAATGGGCTGAGGCCATTCCTACCAAGCGGGCTACCTCAGAATTCATTTGTGACTTTTTGAAAGAGAATATCATCTCACGCTTCAAGGTCCCTCACAAGATTGTGACTTACAACGTAACCTATTTCTCATTTGAGGAACTGCTATAATTTTGTTTTGATCATTGAATCACATTGTCACATGCGTCAGATTATTAACCTCAAGGTAATGGACAAGCTGAATCCTCAAACAAAAATATAGTCACAATCATGCGCAAGTTAGTTGACTCAAATAATTGAGCTTGGCACAAAAAATTATATGATGCTCTTTGGGCTGATAAAATCACTCCCAAGAGAGTCATTGGCACTTCACCTTTTATTCTTTTATATGGTATAGAAGCAATGCTACCCATCACACTGGAGTTGTCCACTTTGCAGCTGGCATCCGCAGTGGAAGTTGGAGAATTCAAAGATCAGATTGAGAGGCGGGTTTTGTACCTGATGAAGCTAGAGGAAGAAAGGGTGGAGGTAGTCGACAAAATCACTCAGCATCAAGAGTGAGTGAAGAAGATCTTTGATAAGAAGGCTCATCAACAAGAATTTGAGATCAAAGATAGAGTCATGTTATGGGACAAGAGATATGAGCCCAAAGGAATGCACATAAAGTTTGATTCCCTATGGCTAGGGTCATTTTAGATCCATGAGTTCATAGGAGAGAACACTTACATTCTCTCATATTCAGATGGAAGGCTCCTCTCACTGCCATACTATGGGAAATATCTTAAGCATTTCATCCCTTCAAGGGTGGAGTGAATTTTTGTAAATACTTTTCATTATGTCGTTATGTTTTTTCACATTCCATAAAGTTTCGTTGTGTTTTTAGGTGATTTAGGTAGTCTTGTTTTAGTTGATTTTATGAAAAAAATTGACTTCTTAGGTAATTAGGAAAGTCTTGACCCCGATGCCCAACTAATACCACACTGGTCTACATTTTTTACTAGAGATTCTCGGTTCTCCTATGCTATAAGTATCTGACATGATCACCAGACAAATCCTAATGTTATACCCAAAACAATTTTTTTTGCTTCATTAAGGCATTTTGATTAAAATGGTCTAAATCTTGTAAAATTGTCATCAAAAGTTAGTTTTAGGTCCAACGAAGCACGGGCTTTTTGTGGGTTTATTGTCCAAAAGATACTAGCAAATTTGAAAATTTTGGAAATTAGGGTTTTTGAACCCCTATTTTTAGGAAAAAACCCTAAAAATAGGATCTTTCCAGAATTGACTAATTTTTTTTTTGATTGCTTACTTCATGTCACGGTCATATTGGTCAAGTCAGAATCAAGGAAAAATCAATTAGCTCTGCTGGATCTACTTCACTTTTTTGGGAGAAAAGTTAGGACCTCTGAGGTCATTAATGACAGTTGGGTAGTACTAGGTGTTGAAATCTAAGCCTCAATATCATCATAGAAGATTCTATGGCGAAAAATGGTCAAAAAGATGCTTCATGGTGGTGAGGATTTTCAAAAGGTGAAAAATGTAAAAAAAAATTTGTTTGGAAACACTGTGCCTTGCTATGAGGGAGATGCCTTTGCAGTCAACACCCAAATCAACATTGCAGTGTCCGTACACGTAAAAATGGTAAATGTAGTCACATAATTGCGTTAGCAGCAACAATGCTTCAATGTAGTCAACTCAATCTAACAACACGGTGATCGCGAAGCGCAAAGAGGCAAAAATTATCAAAAAATCATCAACTTTGGAGTCAATTGCACCCTTGTAAACTAGGGGTGCCCTTGAATTTAAAAGCCTAAATGGAGTTTATAATGCTTGCAAAGTCAACTATCTTCTTCAAATTTCTACTAGCTTTCTAGCGATTCATCAAGTGAATCCATCTGATTTGTCAAACACCAAAAAATGATGTCAGAGGCAAAAGACATTGAAGGTCAACAAACATCCAAAATGACAGTATTTTACAAAAATTGTGCTCCTATAGCCCAGGGGTGCCCAAGAATGAAGCCTATCAGATGTCAATTTTTGAGTTTACTATCTCTAGGTGATCTCTTTAGATTTAGCCCAGCTTTGCGATGAGACTAACGACCAACTCAGAAGGTATATCAGACGATCATAGTTGTTGATCCAGTGAGCGCATAAAACAAAGGATAAAATGAAAGTCAAAATGTCAAATGTACCTCTACAGGCCAGGGGAGCCTAGCCTTTTGGTCAATCAGATGAGATTTTCGGTAGCTATCTTCTTCAAGAGATCTACTCAAAATGCTTTTAGCTACATGATAAATCCAACAGTTAGTTCTCGTGACATGTCAAACGCTCGTAAATGAAGATCAAATGTAAAACACCGGAGGCGAAGGCAAATTGAAAAACATGGAAATTTGGTTGTGTTGAGAAAAAATGCACCCTCCTTAGAAAAGGTGCCCAAATTTCTGGGGCATTAGATGCAGTCTTCTAGCTTTGTAACTCCCAAGATCATCTCTTCAAAGTTGTTCAATCTTTGTAATGAGATCATCAGCACAAATGTCAGAGCCATCTAGCTCTCAACAACAAGAGTCAAACTAGAGCATTTCATCAAAGGTTACAAATTGTAAAATGTATCTCAAAAACCCAATTGCACCCCTACAGGATAGGGGTGCCCTTGAATTTGAGCATCATAAACAAACTTTCAGACATTGCAATACCAGTTATTCTTTCTAGAATTAAATAGGTTCTCCATTCCATATCTCGATGTGTTCACAAGAATCCTCAGTCACCTATAGTTACAAATTGAAGCACGAAGGGTCAATTTGAAGAGGTTCAAAAAACATTCAAAAAATGGTTGTTTGGTGGAAAAAGCACCCTTTTAGCAAAAGGCGCCCAAATTTCAAGCTCTCCGAACTAATTTCTGAGGTTTGCAGCTCCCAACAACATATCTTCAGATTTGATCCATCTTCGCGATGAATCTATCATCTAAGCTTCAAGATCAACTAGGCATCCAAAATTTAGGGTCAAACAAAGGCGGTTTGTCATAGTGGAAGTTGAAAATATTTTAAAATTTTCTAACACTCTCAAGCTTGGGCACCAAAAGTTAAATTTTGACCGTTTAACTTTTTGTTGTGATTTCCTCTTGCATATGGCATCCTAAATTTAGAGGAAGACTTTAGTTATCGATGCATGCATGAGGATTAACTCAATTAGGGTTGTCGCACCTACCTAACTGGCACCACAACCTCCAAAATGCTTATTTATTCAAGCATAGGCATCACAACTTCATTATTTCTTACAGGTTGAAGCTAAAATCAACTATTTTCTCTCCAATGCCTTTTGAAGGATTAAATGAAGGCCATTTTTAGTGTTCATAAAATTTCTTTGTTCAGGTGGTATAGAGGAATATTTTTGCATGCTTCATCTTTTTAGCACATGCTTGGCATACTTCATCAGATTGGGTAGAAGGAGGTGATTTTCTTGAAGATTGAGAAAGGTAGAATATAATCTCTATCTTCCACCCCTCACATTTCTTCTATCCTTGTCTTAGGTTTTCTCTCGCATGTCCAATTAAATTATGGTTTATCACAATTCTGGTCAGCTGGGTTTGTTTAATATAGTGTTGGCAAGAAAACCCATGTGCCAATTTTTTTGGGAAAATTGCAACTACTGCCCCTTATTTTTAGGGTTTTTGGAAAAAATCATAATTTCAAAAAATGAAGAATCTAGGTTTGACCAGCTTGAATGCACCAATAATACCCATATGTCAGATTTTTTGGGAAAAATAGCCCCTGGTGCCCCTAAAGCCTTTGCAGCTTTTGTTACTAAAAAGCTCTTGCATGAGGAAAAGTCATTTTTTCAAATTTATGATAATTTGGATTGTCTTAGAAATACATTCTCTACAAAACCCATATCTTAGAAAATTCCAAAAAAATGCATGAGGGAGAGAAGTGCTTGAGAAGAATGAGTGAGGAGGGAAAATGAGAGGGAATTAGTGCAAAATGAGGGGAAAAACCCTTATTTATAGAAGTTATGCCCTAATTTTCCCGAAATAACACCATACAGGTCGACCTTAGGGTTTTAGAGACAAAATCCCAAAAGAATATTAAGTTAATTTTAAATTTTATGCCACATGGGACTAGGTTGCCAAGGTGGCGACCTAGTCCACCTGGGAAATTTTTATTAGTTTTCAGGGATTAAAGTGTGATTATTGTTGCTTGTCGGGATTGTCTCATGAAACATACTAAGATAGGACTTATATGTATATTAAGGGGTCATTATAGCATGAGAAAGGGTTGAATTAGTGATGACAAGCCTAGGGAAGTGTGAAAATTTTTTATAACACCTTCACACAAGGCTTGGAAAGGGGTAAAAAGTGGTCCAAAATCCATAGGCAAGGGTCCAAATGAGCAAAAAGTGTTAAAGGCTAAACTTTTTGGCGACACATTTAGCCCCCACTTTAGTGAGAGGATAAACTTGCTTCAAACTCACACTAAAGTAGCCACATGGAGATGGTGAATAATGACAAAGAAGAAGAAGAAGGTGGTGAAGCCCCCAAGAATTCGAGATTCTAAGTAAAAAAGACATCAATGCAAAAAGACACATTCAAGGGTGAATGAATTGCAACAAAACAAGATACATGATCATGCAACAAGGACTAGAATGAAGAGAAGAGGGAAGGACATGCTCACTCTGGGGCCACAGAACATTAGGTTGTCTATGGGGTGAGTTTTCCCAAAGAATGTGAGAAACATACACAAGGCTAGTATGTACTCACAAAGGTGGCTATGGGGAAAGTCGTGCCGCTGGTTGGGCTTCCCGCTTAACCATACCAAAGTTATACCTCGTGATAACTTTGATAAGGTGCCACAAAAGAGAATGATGTTTGATGGTGTAATGAATGTTCAAAGGGATTTTTCTTTTGTTTATGCAATGTCTCATCTTAAGGAACATTATGCGTAATATCTTCAAGAGAGGAAAAGTGCAAAAGAACTCATCTTGTATCCAAGAGAGGAAAGACTCATCTTGTATGTAAAAGAGGAAAAATGCAAATGTCTCATCCTGAGCAACATTGTACGCAATGTTTTAAAGAGAGGGAGTCACAATAAAAGGAAAATCACACTATGAAATGTGAGTGGTGATGTATGCCACCACTTTAAAGTAGTTTCTAACACCATTGTTGTGAGCAATTTCTTTAAAGTAGAAGAAGAGGAAGAGGTCATGAGAGCTTGTTTGAAAAGCCCTATGCCAAGTCATATGGTTTCGATAAGCTATGTCATGAGGAAGGGGAGTATGTCACATACGATTCAACTTAAGACATGTCGTCCACATCCCAATCTTGCTCTTATATGTTCATGAAAGGTTAATGAGTAGTCAAAAGAGACAACGAAAAGTGACATACGAGGGAAAAGGCTAACTAACCCCTTGCCCCCACTTAGTGCAGGACAAGAGTGAGCTGAAAGGATTGATGAAGTAAAAGGCATAGTAAAAATCAATATCAATTAGAGGAATGAGGTGCCCCCACTAGAGGAAGAACACCAAACTCCTTAATATGTTGGATTTTACAACTCAAGGCCTTACACTCATCAGGTGAGTGACCATGAACTCAGTGGTAAGCACAAAAGGAATGTTTGTGGGAATATTTCTTTCAAGTTCGGGGAGGAAGGGAGATAAAGTGAGCTTGGAGGTGTCTCAACAAGATACCCTCTTGATCAAGGGTATAAGGTGAGGCTTTGGGTTGCAACAAGGAAGGGTCTTGCTTAGTATAGGATGTCATACCTATGCAAGGCTCTATAGATTGTGAGATTTTGTGCACTCTCATAAAGGAGTGTGTAAAATTTGAATCAGTAGTGTTATATGAGATGACATTGGAATTAAGCAAAGAGTTCTTTGTTGGTTTCAAAGGATCACTTTCTAAGGTGGGGTGAGAAGGGTGATTTGGGATAGGGTTGGTATGAGGGGAAGGCTTGGTGATTTTGATTAAAGGACAATAACCAAGACCATGATTCGTTGTTTGTGTATGAGGCTTGATAGGGTTGTAGATACCTTGTTCATTAGCACCACAACCTTTTCCACTATAGCCAAGTTGTTTCATGAGCTCATAACCTTTTCCATAAAGCATTTTCATTGCTTTTGGATTCGGTACTTGCTCATTGCTTGCTTCTTTATCTATAAGAGTTGAGGTGCATGCTTGTGAAGGATCGACCGAGTCTTGTGTGGACAAGACCGTGGTTCCCTTTTTAGATTCTTTGTTGGTGATCTTGTATTCTCAGAGGATTGTAGGTGTGAATTCTAAGGAACCCCAATCATCATCTAGGGATGCACGTTGTACGGGTTCCACTTGGGTGGTTTATGTTAAGGTGTTGAAATGATTCTCTTTGGATTTTTCAATGTTCAAGCAATTGTTTGGGTCAAGGTCAAGGTCAAGTGTGTACACTTTGTTGTTGTAGATGTACTTCATCTTACGATGAAGAGTGGAAGGCACACTATTCATTGCTTGAATCCACAATCTGCCTAAGAGAAGATTGTATGAAAGTTCATGAGGAATAATGTGAATTTTTGTTTCTAATGTGGCCATTCCAATTGTAAGAGGTAAAGTGACCACACCGAGCGGTTTCTTTGTGACATTGTCAAATCCTTGAATAGAGAGAGAATCAGGTTTGATGTGTGATCAATCAATGCCAAGCCTATCCAAAAGACACACACTACACAGATTAAGAGTAGAGATGGTATCTACAAGAGTTCTCTTGATCCCTTTGGTTTTGTATTGAGAGATTATTACAAAAGCTTCATTTTGTTTTTGCACATCCAAAGGAGGAAGCTCACTTTGGTGAAAAACAATATCAACATTTATTCCATAAATAATAGTTGCTATATCATTGGGTTGCATATTAGAAGGGATAGGAACTTGTTGTAAGGCTGCTTGCATCATGTTGTGGTAGTGAGGGGAGACTTGAATGAGATCCCATAAAGAGATCTTAGCGGGAGTATTCCGTAGTTGATCCACAAGATAATACTCCCTAAGAAGTGAATTCAAGTGAGGGGTAGCAGGTAATATGGGAGGGGATGAAGGTAAGGATGTTGAAGTTGGGTGGGGTTGGCATGGATTGTTGCAAGTGTAATGTGTATGACCAACAGTATTATGACTCGGTTGCGGCAACACATTAGACATAGGCGGGTAGAGGGTGAATTCGGGTTTAGGTTTGTTTGGAGGAGGGTAAAGGATAACTTGATGTTGAATAATATTAACATCCCCTAGGGAAGGATATTCTAATATAGTCTCTACATCTTCTTGTAAGGGCATAATATTATTAAGGAAATTATCAATGATGGGGTTATGAGGAGAGGAAGGATTAGGATAGGGTGTTATTTGAGTGTCAAAAAGTTAATTCTCTTGTTCCATACCATTGACCCTAGTATGAGAGCTTGGAAAAGGTTCATCACATGCTTCACTACAAAGGGAGGAGGCATCAAGAGAAGGATCATTATGATTTTCAAATAGGTAGGGAGTGTTGAAAGTTTTATGATGTGTAATAGGCGTATCTTCTAGAACCAACCTATCCTCTTTACATCAAGGAGGGATATTAGAAGAAGGATAAGTTTGATTAGCATGGTTAGGGAGACTAGGTAAGGTAATGTTTAGGAAAGTGTCGATGATTTCATGTTCGTGTGCTAAAAGATCTTCCCAAAGGGGATGAGGAGAAGAACAAGCAAGACCTCCATGATGCTCAATGATTGTACCTTCTTTTAGAAAGATACCTTCATCACTAGAAGGAGAGGTATTAGGAGAGGAACAATTATGTTAATCATGATTGTATATGTTTTTATTTTATTCTAACACATAATCCTCACAAAGAGGAGAGGTAGAAGGCAGTGTAAGGTCAATAAAATTACTAACACTTTCATTTGCTAAACTCTCATAAGTGGGGAATGCATTGAATGAATGATTTACATGTTTATTTACTAAATTATTCTTTGCAATTTTGGAAAGAAGTGAAACTAACATTTTTGAATAATGTATAATGCAATGCAAAGACTTAAGATGAAATGCAATTTTCAGATGTCAAACAAAGGAATTCATTGATTACACTATGCAATAATCTAAAAATAAAATGTTGTGAATGCAAAATGTGAAAATGTGCAATGCATGAAATGAGCTAATTTATATTAATTTTAATGAAATGCATGTAACATAAACACAACCAATTGATAGAGGTAGGTAATGGCACAAAAAAAATCTTAAAAACTGGGTTTTCAGCTTTGTAAATTGCAGTTTTAAAAGCCTAAAGGGACTAGGTCGCCCAAAGTGGCGACTTAGTCCTCCTGGTGATTTTTTTGAGATTTTGTAGGATATTTTGATGGGTATAGGTGGTTTATGTATGGGGTGATGCAAAACTAACATGCACATGCAGGATTTCAGAAATTTGTAATGTTTTAAGATGCAAAAGATGCAACCTATATGCTCTTTCACTAATGCAAAATTTAAACCCTAGAATGCAATGTAAACAATGCAATACAAACCTAGGACAATGAAGCACTCTAAACCATAAAGGAAGGGTGCAAGGACACCGGGTTCACCAAGATGAACCACCAAAAATATAAGCAATAAGGAAAGAGGATTCCCCAAATAGGCTCCTAGGGTTTTTTACCTAGGAGCTCTTGGTTTCAAGAATGGATCTCTTTCGCACTAATGTGTTTTTGGTGTTCATTC